>JAOVYX010016820.1:0-23666 GCA_035668315.1 Drosera spatulata | reverse complement strand
AGTACTCAGTCTGTGTTTGTGCCAGGTATCAATCTGATCCTAAGGAGTCCCACTATACTGTAGTTAAGAGAATCCTGAGATATCTCAAAGGAACACTTAATCTAGATATATGGTATCCAAAGGACTCAGATTTCGTACTAACTGGTTATTCAGATCCAGACTTTGCAGGTTTCAGAGTTGACAGAAAAAGCACAAGTGGAATATGTCAATTTTTAGATGCAAGGCTAATTTCTTTGTTTAGTAAGAAGCAGATCACTGTATCAACCTCTACTGCAGATGTAGAATACATAGCTACAAGAAGCTATGCTGCACAGGTACTTTGTATAAGGTCTCAGCTTGTAGTCTATGGGCTAACGTTTATAAAAACAAACATATTTTGTGACAACACGTCTGCAATGGCTATTTCTTGAAATCATGTTTTTCATTCAAGAACCATGCACATTGATGTCAGATATCATTTTATCATAGATCATGCGCAGAACGGTTACACAAAGTTGGAATACATTCCAACAGAAAAACAAATTGCAGACATTTTTATAAAATCCTTAGATGAAAATAAACTTATCATGTTCAGAGGAGAGCTGGGCATGATAGATTTAAATGAGTAAAATGGCCATGTATATTGCTCTACTCCTCTACTGCAGATGTATATGCAGATGAGCAGAATTTTTAAAAATGGGTTTAATGTTTTCAAAGAAGTACAGACGAGTAACTTTGCTCAACCCCAAGAAGAGCAGCAGAACAAAATTGATTTCGTCAGGACCTCAACAGTTGTTCACCGTTCGTCCCGATGGATCCAAAAACACTGATAGGGGACATTACAAACATGACTGAAGGAGAAATCGAGCAAATGGTCCTACTATAACAACAAGCTGCTAAAAACAAGGAAAGACCAGCAGAGCCATTACAGAAGATGTTGTAGGGCAGACCACTGAGGTTCAGGAGCAGACGAGTATGGCAACGCAGATGGGCACTATTCCTGTAGACGAGAAACTCATTCAACCTTCACTCAAACAATTAATGCAACACATGGAGGAACTACAAGTCCAAATACCTGAAGAGACACCAGGTGTCCCTGCAGAAGAGCCCAAAATTCCAGAGGTTGAAGTGCAGACTGCACAAGAGAGTTCATCACAAGGGATAACACTCTCAACTCTCAGGAGGCACTTGTTGGTGGACACCCCATCAACTCAGCACATGCAAGGGGACATTTCTCCAATCCACATACAATTCACTCCACAATCATCATTTGGATTACAACAAACAATTGAAGACCCTTCTTCAGTTCGTTTCCCCCAAGGCTTTCTGTACGGAGCAACCTGCAATGTTCCCATGACTCCTCAAATAGCTAGTAGGAGTCTCAGGCTGAGAATGGAAGAAGCAAAACCACCATGGCACATAAAAACTCCAGTGTCAACAAGAACGAGGTCTGCATTCAGGAGAAAACAAACCAGAAAAACACCAGAAGCCTCCCTATCCAGCATTGATGAGAGTTGCATCAACTATATCAGAATCTCTACGAGGTCAAACAATGGACCAAGGATGCTCTGCATGACTTCGCTGAAGTACTCCATCCTCTTGCAGACGACCTTGCAGCAGAGAGAAGTAGGATGGAGGAAAACTTTGATGCTTTCTTTGAATTGCTTCAAGGACTCTCAAAGGCCTTGACCACATAAGCTCAAAAGGTCACCGACATTAGTCTGCGACATTCTGTCTAGACAACCTCAAACTATAACCGTTTGCACACCGCCAAGGCTTTCAAATTTAGAAAGTTGCAGATAACCATTCACGAAACACAGAACCAAATGCAGACTAACATCCTCAACAATGACAAGACACTCACTCTCTTGGAATCAAGGGTGGATTCAGCCCTCAAAAGAGCCTCAACCGCAAAAAATAATATGGCAGATGAGCTACTGGTGCTAAATGAAGCTATCAAAGATCTCACCAAGAGCATCAATGCAAACAAAAAGGGGGAGAAGAGTGCAGCTGAGGAAACTGTAACAAAAGGTGCAGAAGAAATAAGGCTGATGAAAATGGAATAGTTGTCAGAAATAAGGCCAGGCAAGTGGTAAAAGGTTACTCACAGGAAGAAAGGATTAACTTTGATGAAATCTTTGTCCCTGTTGCAAGATTGGAAGCTATAAGAATGTTCCTTACCTATGCTACATACCAAGGATTCAAAGTCTATCAGATGGATATAAAGATTGCCTTCCTCAATGAAAAACTGCAAGAAGAAGTTTATGTTGAACAGCCTCTTGAATTTGAAGATTTTGAACATCCAAATCACGTCTACAGGTTAGACAAAGCCTTATACTGCTTGAAACAAGGTCCAAGGGCATGGCATAAAACTCTCTCAATTTTTCTGTGTGAAAATGATTTTCAGAGAGGAAAGGTAGATACCACCTTATTTCTTACGAAACATAAGGAGCATACACTCTTGGTGCAAATCTATGTAGATGACATTATATTTGGTTAAGCTAACAATAAGCTATGTGAAAGATTTGCTGTCTTAATGAAATCAAAATTTCAAATGAGTTTGATAGAAGAGTTGAAGTATTTTCTAGGACTTCAGGTTCAACAACTAAATAGTGGAATATTCAAAAATCAGGATAAACATCTGAAAAATACAGTTAGGAAATATGACCTAGAAAATGCAAGTCACATGAAAACTCCTATGAGCTCAGCTGTAAAAAAAGACAAGGATGAGAGTGGGAAAGAAATAAATCAAACAATGTATAGGGGTATAATAGGATCACTTCTGTACCTAACTGCAAGCAGACCAGAGATCCTATACTCAGTCTGCGTATGTGCTAGATATCAATTTGATCCCAAAGAATCCCATTCCACAACAGTAAAGAGGATCCTGAGATATCTCAAAGGAACTCCAAATCTATGTGTATGGTATCCTAGGGAATCAGATTTCATACTAAACGACTATTCAGATGCAGACTTCGCAGGTTGTAGGGTTAACAGGAAAAGCACAAGTGGAACATGCCAATTTCTTGGTGTAAGATTGATATATGGTTCAGCAAGAAGCAAACCACTGTGTCAACCTCTACTGCAGAGGTAGAATACAAAGATGCAGGAAGCTATGCTGCACAAATGTTATGGATGAGGTCACAACTTGCAGACTATGGTATGACATTTTCAAGAACACCAATATTTTATGACAACATGTCTGCAATGGAAATTTCAAAAAATCCAGTTTTTCAAGCAATGATCAAGCACATAGATGTCAGATACCATTTTATCATGGATCATGTGCAAAAAGGTCATATCAAATTGGAATATATACCAACAGAAAAACAAATTGCAGACATTTTTCCAAAACCTCTTGATGAGAGTAAATTTGTCCAATTCCGATATGAATTGGCATGATTGATTTAAATGAATAAAATGGCCAAAAATGCTCTATTGCTCTACTGCACATGTAAGATGCAGACTAGCATTGATTTCACCCCACTGCATTTCTTTTTTTTTTTTGGAAAGAAACGCTTTTCAAAATTGATTGCCTAAATCTTCGCAACAGTCAAATAAATGACTGAAGCTACGCAACGGTCAATTTTTTTTTGGCAACGGTAACTTTTCTATTGGGTATAAATATGTAAAATTTTTCAACCTAAAACACTTTTACGCTCTCTCTCTCTCTCTAAGCATTCTCAAACGCTCTCTCACACTCTACTGCAAACCCTAGTTCAACTTTTTTCAGATCTAATTTTCCTGAGCGATACAGTTCATTTCCAATATTTTTGAAAATGGCCAACACTCGTTCCAATACACCATCCAAAAGTGAAAAAGATCAAGAGCAACGAAGCCCAACGAAAAGAACCGACCTGCAGACCGGAGTCGTGATGGACTTCGAAACCCTAGGAAACGAGTCTGATGAGGTCAAGGAAATCTCTGAACTCATACAAGATGCTGGATTGAAGTATTTATGCGAAAAGACCAGAAGAATATACGACGAAAAAGTCCTTGATTTTATTGAGAAGGCAAAGGTGGCGGAAGATTTCCAGTGCATGACATACACCTCCAGCAAGAAAATTGGGATCATTATTTCTCCCAACGACTTTGAACAACTGTTCAGAGTCTCAAATGAAGGACCCAGAGACATCCCGGTCTCAGTTATGAGTGATGGAAGGCATGCAATGCTAAGTGAAGATCGTCAAAAAGAAGGAATAAGGACGATGAAGAAGTATCTGTCAAAGGCACACAAGCTACTGGTAGACGTGGTCAAGAAGGTGATCATGTCCAGAGAATTCTCCAAGGATCAAATCACTTATGATAAGTAGGAGATCATGTGTGCAATCATCACCAAACATAAAATCAATTGGGCAAAGCTGTTGATATACCAACTGGCCAAAGCAGTAGAGGCCAGACAACCACTATTTGGTAGAGTCATCAGCATTATTCTAATGGAAAAGCTCAAACTCTCATATAAGAGAGGAAGGCCATGGACTGCGACTAAACAAATTGATGTGAAAAAAATTAGACAGCAACCAATTGGCTTCTCAAAGAAGGCAAAAGCAGTGCATACTGCAGCAAAAGCTCCAGAGCAGCTTATCAATAAAATCTTGGTGAAGCCTAAGGAGAAAATCATCAAGAAATTTTCAGACAGCAAACAAAAGCAGACCAGTGTTACAAGAAGAAAGCTCATTCTGCAGACCTCAAAAGATGAGACCCTGTCAGAAACCCCTACTGCACAGCCTATGGAAGAAGAAGAAGAGGGATCATCATCAAGGGGCATCCCTCCAAAGGAGCCAGAAATGGTTGTACTGCATGATGCAAACATTGCATTGGAGTATCTCAAAGGAGGAGCTGATGAAAACCTTCAACAACTTATCCTTGAAGCGCAGCAGAGCTACCAGCAAGTTAGAGAAGGACCTATGGCACAACTCAGACAGGAGCTAAGTGCAAAAGAATACACAAGGAAAGAAATTGAGGACATTGAGGTCAATTTGAGAAGAATGCAGACTGATCAACCTCTCAACGACTCTATTGCAGCCTCCTTAACAATCAGGACTACTGCATCTGAGGTGGAGTCATACACAACTACTATCATTCCCATCTCCACTGCAAGAATAGAGCTAGTTGGAATTGAAGCCGAACATCCCTTAAGGGCATCTGAAGTGCAGACGAGGCAGAAATTCAAGAAGCTCTGCAGACAATTCAATTCTTACAGGCAAAGGTAATAGAAAACAAATCAAGGACAGACGAACTGCTGGGCAAACCTCAAAAGGAAGCCATGGTACAGGAGTTGATCAGGGAGCATAAGCTTCCAATAAAGAGGAGCTGATTCCATCAGGACCTACAACAAGATATAGAATCAATCCTGATGGAATCAGAACAGAGATTGGCATCATGGACAACATGACAAAAGCTGAGATAGAGCAATTGATACTGATTCATAGAAGAGAAGCCACCAAGAAGAAGAGACCCACTGAACCAAACATACTCTTCATTGGAGCTCTAGAAATCAAGGACTCAACTCTGAGGACCAAAAGGCACAAGCAGGTTCAACTGTAACCTATGGAGTTTGTTCACACACCGGAGGTGGAAGCAGAGTTGAAGAGAATGGAGGACAAACATGCCAGAGCAGGAACTCTTGAAATCTATGACTATCTGTCCAGACCAACAACTAGCAGAGCACCATCTCCTGAAGATGATGATGGTCATGATGATCATCAAGAAGAAGAAGGCCATGATGATGATGAAATAATAAATGAAGTTGCCAGAAAAGGCATTAAAGAATTGCCTGTAGCAAAACCAGCAACAGCAGAAGAACCAACTGTAGAGAGGTCAGAACCAGAAGAATCAACAGCAGGGGCACCAACAGCAGACATATCAGTAACTCAAGGATCAGGAGCAGCAAAGGCTACTTCAGAAGAAAAGAGAGCAGAGGTTCAACAGACTACTGCACAAGAGGAATTTACAACAGAGCAAAGGCTACTTCAGAAGAAAAGAGAGCAGAGGTTCAACAGACTACTGCACAAGAGGAATTTACAACAAGCCATAGCTCTTGACCTAACTCAAACACAGATAGAGAAAGTGGTCATAATTGAAGATGAGTCACCTGATATGACTTCTGCACTTAAGGAGGGGCAAACTGCAGAAGACAATCCTTTCAAAGGAGTGACACTTGAAGAAATCAAGAAGCACCTAATGAGTGACTGATGTGTCCGAAAACAAACATATTTTTAAGTATTAACAATCCGCGTTTTGTTTGTGTTTTGAGTCATTTTTATTTGTGTTAGTATAGTTTTTATTTTAGAGTCGGATACTGCCGTATTCCTATGTTTTTCTTGTAGATTGATGATGCACGACATGTTTTCTTGAAAACGTCGTTCGGATGAAGTTTTAAAGTCCTAGAATATGTTCAAAGGCGTTCACACAAGGATATGATGAAGTTTGGATAAGATGGGCAAATTTGGTAAGCACACGGGCCGTGTCATTTAGTACCAAAGTGACACAGCCCGTACAGCTTAAAGGACCGGAGTCACTGTCTAAGGTGACACAGCCCGTGTTGATGACACAGAGGTGACACGGGCCGTGTTTCTTCACAATCTAGGAACTTTCATGGCAGACACGGGCCGTGTCATCTGAAGGATTATGACACCGGTCGTGTCATATTACACGTAAAAGATTAGATTTTTCTGTCTATAAATATAACTTCTGAAGAGAAAAGAAGGAGGAAGAGGTTTTTTTTTCAGAGGTATTCTTCAGAGACGCCGTCCAGTAGAGAAAAAAGAGAGATCGCTGTCTCAATCAGGGAACGAGATCCAATCCCATTCAGAAAGGAGATCATCGACATCAATCCCCCGTCTTTACGAAGGTGACGACTGTTACGTATCATCAACGTTCCGACTCGACTTCAATTTCTAGTTCGTAATCAGGGGGATTCTATCAAACTTTATTTACGATTAGCTATTCGAATTTGTCGTTGACGTTCATGTTGATTGTCCGTGGACTATTCAATGCTATGGATCAAGTTTCAGATTTCAATGTCTATGTATATTGATTAAGATTGGTGCGTGCATAATTTAGATATCTATTTTGATGACTGTGGAGTATTGAATTATTGAGATTATGAGAAATACCTGTCTTCATATTCCCCAATTTTATATTACATGATTCTTATGCATGGCTTTATCTTAATTAATTGATAAAAATCGTATAGCTTGGAATTAGCTACTCTAGGTTATATAACTTTAATCATTGCAATTATCCTTCTCATTTGATAAAACATTAGTAACAAAGCTATAATTATGTCATTCTTATTTGCATAATTAAAGTTATCCATGTCATAATAATTATTTATAAGTCATTCTCATTTGCTTATTAAATAAAGTGGGTTGAATTATTGTTCATGATCAATATCAATTAAGATAGGTATATTCTCATTTTGCCTAAATTAATTGATATTAGTGTAGCTCATTCTCATTTGGCTACAACTTTAGTTTATAATGTTCGTTTAATTAGCTACAACCTACATTGTACAATGTTGAATTGGAGAGAAAAATATCATCTATGATTTAATCATAATCCACATGATTCAAAAAAATATCAATTTAATATCTCTCATATAAAACCCTTGAAAATTCTATCTTTATCAACTTTATTTTCTTATCTTAGTTTAGTACTTTAATCCTTTTCATCAAAATCCAAAAATCCCAATTTATCCAACTTATTTTCTACAAGATCACAATATTTAATTTTTAATCCCCGTTCTTTATTGGGTTCGACCATGCTTGTCACTAGTATAGTTATTAATATCCTATTAATTTTTATTAATGTTTATGTGGTATAGATAGAATATAATTTGCACATCTTACGACGGACATGTGAAATTTTGGCGTCGTTGCCGGGGAACGATTTTATTAAAAATTAACTAATTATGATTTTATTTTATTTTTGTTTTCAGCGAACATTGAAGTTACTACCATTGCATAAACTTGAGGAGTGGAAGAGTAACCAGCAAATCCAACGTCAAGAAGAGAGTTCAAGAGATCGGGGAGAGCACTCCACAACAAGGGCAATCTTCTAACCGCTCAATATTTCCTGGTGAGCATGTTCCAATTCCTACATTTATGGAAATGGCTAATAATCAAAATGTTGCTGCTAATCAACAAAATACTTCTATTCCACCTGAGCTTACACTTAGACAAAATGTCGGAATATAATACAGTTCAACATCCAGCATCCCAACAACACCTCAGACTGCATCCAGAAGTATGAGACAAGCCCTAGAAGACATCAGGTTGATACCAGTACATGAAAGACCATCCTCCACTGCCAGAACCATAGCCACTGCTGAAATTCCTCCACCACAACAGCCCTCTCCATCCTCCCAAGAGACAACAGTAGAATACAGACTGCGATAACTGGATCAAGAAGTATACAACATGCATCAATGGACTAAAGATGCATTCAAAGATCTTCTTGATAAATTGGAACCAGTTGCAGATGAGCTGGAGTCAGAGAAGAAAACCCAAAACAAATGCTTTAAAGAGTTTCATGACATCCTTTCTGACATGGCTGAAGATCTTCTCAAACAAATTCAAAGGAGCAATGCTCTCAACCTTCAGAAGTACAGACTCAACTCCTACAACCTCAACAAACTAAGAGGGCAACACTCAGCTGATCTACATAGACTGCAGACCTCTCTGCAGACCACTCAAAGGTAACTTAAGGAGCATATTCTCAATAATGACGGAAGACTAAGCATGTTGGAAAGCAAGCTACAACTTGAGATTGCCAAAGCCACAACTGCTCACCAAGTCACCTCTTCTGAGCTGAAAGCTCTGAGAGCTGCAATTAAAGCCCTCACAACAGCCCTTCAAGGGGATGCTAACAAAAAAGGGGAGAAAACAGAATAAAAGGGAAAGAAGACAGCAATAACTACACCAGCAGCTAGGTCCAGGTCTGCAGAAAAAGAACTCAAAAGAAAATCTCACACTACAGCAGAAGGTGAAAGGCCTGCAAAGTATAGAAAGCCCTCATGACCTCAAGGGGAGCAGCCCAAGGGGGAGAAAAGAAGGTATGGAGGACAGCCTGAAGGCCACCCTCCAAAATACAGCAAAGGAGGAGAACAACACATGTAAATTTTTATTTTATTTTTAGTCTTCTTGGCTGCATTGTAACTTGTAACTTAAGGCTAATTTTTTTTTTTTGTAATGTAATTAGTTAGCTTGTTGTTTTACTAAGGAGTTTTGTTAGCATCAATTTAAGGGGAGATTGATAGGAATGTGCAAACCCTCCATTTGTATAGAAATTGATGAACAAAACTTAGAAGTATTAATCATGATGTAGTTAGTGTGCTTAGGCTGAAAATCATTAGTAATCTGTAGTCTAGGTTTGATTTTGAAAAGCAGACGGCTACAGATGGAGAGCATTATGGGCCACCAAATGTAGATTACTACAGGGAGATTTCACCAAGACAGGTACGGCATAAATGGCCAGCAAAAGACCTACAAATGTTTCATGATCTAGGATCAATCTTGTTGACAAGGGTCAACACAGCAATGCAGAAAAGGTTGCAGCAGTGCTGAGTGCAGACGATTTTGCAGTAGTGACCAGATGCAGACAAGATCTCAATGGTACTGGGTGAAGACAAAGTTATAGCAGACTGAGTGCAACAGAGCTGATTGCAAGGTTGGACAAGTATCAAAGGATTGGTCAAATCGAAGATTTGAGGTATGGAGAATCTGTACTAGGATCAGAAAGGATGAAGCAGATCTGTCAACATCAGTGATGGGGTCACTGTGAGCAAATAGACAAAGCTGTCAACATCTGAATAGTATAGTCATGGGTTCTCATTCCCTCAGCCTATAAAAGGGGATCAAAGGAGCTCAGAGAACAACTAATGAAGAATGATTGAACATACAAGAACAAATAAAAAATATGAATTCTTTGTGAAAGCTGTTTAAGTGAGCTGAATTGAAGAAACAGGAAAAAGGGAGTTCACTAGTCTACTCCGAAAAACAAAGCTGCAGCAGAGTCCAAGAAGGATCTGTGCAAGGGTCTAGGTTCATTGTCTTTGGCAAGTTGTAAACTTGTAAAGGGGCTATCTTGTAAGCCAAAAACAAGAAGATAGTGAACTCATCTTTTGGATTGGCTACACTGGCCCCCAAGGGAAGACTGGACTAAGCTCTCGTTTATCAGTTGATAACGAGTGTCTGAACCAGAATAAAATCCTGTGTTCTTGTCTTTCCTTATTAGAGCTGTTAGAAATAGGTTAAACAGCACAAAGAGACCAGGTTTCAAGTATATGTCTCTGCAGCAGACACATCTTGCAGTTTGCATGAATAATCAGTGCATACTAGTTGAATACTCTCCTGCATTATATCAAAAAGTTTTTTAAACAACCTATTCACCCCTCCCCCTCCCCTTTTAGCTTGTATCTCTGCGAATAACATAGGCTAATCTCAATTTCTAATGGTTCGACCTTACGAGGTAAAATAAAATTTGAAATAAATAAAGTTACAACTCAACTCAACTTATGCAATGCCAAATGCTCCGCTTTAGAGCAGTATGTTTATAACCTTAGCTCCTAAACCTGGACAATATTTCCTTTAAAATTTGAATTTATAACCAAGTCATTCTTGCGAAGTTTGATTCTTAGGTCAAACTCGCGCGGCAGAAATTAAGGAGGTTTGTTGTCAACCTAACATCAACCTCTATTTTCGTGCAAAAGTTCTAATCAAACTGGCTATGAGCAAAAGATGGTCATGTTATAACTCTTAGTCCAGTTGACGGGCACTTGAACAAACCTAAGTTGTTCGTGTTCTCCTTAATGAGGAAAGAATCTAAACATAGTGATAAGATCCTAAATTTGCTTTAGGGATCACTTTATTTTGAGTGACAGAAAGTCAAATATAAAAGCAAGTCCGGTGAGCTAAGTGCCACACTCCGACCCCAAACCACCCAAACCCCGACCTAAACCTCCTGCCGCCTTCCCCCACCTTCGACCAAGCTCTGGCGACACTCTAACAAGTTCGATGAGCTTAGGGCTGAGCTCCGACAGCCACCCCACACACCTCCGCAAGTTCCTTACCTCTCTCAAAACCCTAACCTAAAACTCTCACCAATGTATAAATTTTCTAAATTGCTTTGAATATTTTATATTTAGTTACAATTTGATTTGATTACTTTGTTGGTTGATGCATTTCGTCTGATTTATGGGTTGATTTGATAAACTTGGTTGTGTTTGGAAAATATCATAGATTATGGCGTATTTGATGAATTGGTCGATTGGTGATGTTGAGAATGCTTATGGGCTATATTTTAGGCGATGGAGTTGGATGGGGGTGGGTGATTGAATTGTTTGGGAGGATTAGGTTTGATTTAGCTCCAACTGGATTTGATTTGATTTTTTTGGTTGGTTTATGGATTTGGTTTGAATTATAATTGATTTGATGAAGTAGGTTGGTTTTGGACACTATCATAGATGGCGTATTTGATGAATTGCTCGGTTGGTGATTTTGGGAATGTTATGGGCGATAGTTTGGACAATGGAGTTGGATGGTTTGGGCTATGGTGTTGGTTGGACGGGTTGGGTTTGATTTTTTTTTAATTGAAAATAAATGTAAGAAGATTTTTTGTGGAGAAAAAAATAACTACATGGGATAGGATAGTTTGGAAATTTTTATGAACTATAATTTTTCCTTAAAACACAAAATTTATTGATAAGTGAAACTTGGATTTATGGTATCTTATTTCTTTATTTTTTTGGACAGAGTGATGGATTCGGACTTATCATGGAAGTATGATAGATCTTGGATGTATGAGCGGCTAGTCGACGGATTTTTTTAGTGAGACGTATGCTCGGATGTTGACAAATTCATAAACTTTGCTGTTCAATATCAACCGTTCAACTATTCTAGATGCTTGAAGTATCCATGTATGAAGTGTGAGAATAGAGACTATCAGTTGGAATAGATGCCTGAATATTGAAGGTGGAATTTTCACGGTGAGTTTGAAGTGGGTGAGTCATCGAGAATGTCCGAGGTTAATCCATACGAGAACATGGTGGCGGATGTTTTGGGGCTGCTAACTTTTAGAGCATGGTAGGGAGCAGGAATAATGTCGAGGACAATCCTCCGCCTGCTTCCAGAGAGTGCTTTGACATGTTGAATGTAGCATGGGAGCCATTGTATCCCAGTAGTAAACTCTCTCAGCTAGGGGCCGCGTGTAGGTTGTTGAACATCAAATGTGAATACAACATACCTCACAGAGCGATAGATGTCATTCCAGCTCTGTTGAAGGATATCTGCCCAGAAGATAATGTGATGACGAACACGTTGTACTCTACTAACAGGCTGATGAGGGACATTCGACTTCCTGTTCAGAAGATAGATGCTTGTCCTTATGGCTACATGTTGTTCTGGGAGGGGGATGACGGCTTGGAGTCATGTTTCATTTGTGGGCATCTCGATACAAGGAAAAGCAAGGAGGCAAGAAATGGATTGCCTTGAAAGTATTGAGTTATTTTTTGATAACTTCGAGGCTGCAACGGTTGTATGCAACTAAGAACAGTGCCAATGCGATAGATGTCTTGGCACTCCACCAAGTACAGCGTTGAAGATTAGATGTCGCATTCATCAGACAGTGAGGCATGGAAGCATCTGGATAGGGAGTTCCCTTGGTTCTTTACAGAATCGAGAAATGTTCGCTTGGGATTATGCACGGATACGTACGCTCCTTTTGATAATTCC
This sequence comes from Drosera spatulata, assembly GCA_035668315.1. Taxonomy (NCBI): domain Eukaryota; kingdom Viridiplantae; phylum Streptophyta; class Magnoliopsida; order Caryophyllales; family Droseraceae; genus Drosera; species Drosera spatulata. The sequence continues at coordinate 10,953 of JAOVYX010016820.1, read as the reverse complement.
GGATCCGAGTACTCGTGTTGGCCTGTGATATTGACGTCATACAATCTTCCTTCTGGTTTGTGCCTAAAGACTGAGTTCATGATACTCTCCATGATCATTCCTGGGCCTAAAACTTCAAAGAAAATCTAGAGATATACTTGTAGCCTTTGACTGATGAGTTGACGCATTTGTGGAGTTTTGGGGAGAAGACATATGATGTTCATCGATTACAGACATTTCAGATAAGGGTTGCGTTATTATGGATCGTCAGTGATTTCCCGACTTAAGCAATCTTATTGGGATGGAGCACAGCTGGAAGATTAGCATGTCCTTATTGTATGGAGCATACCAAGGCCTTCACTTTGAAGCATGGGAAAAAGCAGTCATGGTTTGACTGTTATCGTAGGTTTTTATCTTATGATCATCCTTTCCGGGCTAACAGGAGTGACTTTTCGAAGAATAGGACCGAGTATGATGATCTAGTCCCTATTTATAATGGAGATAAGATACGTAGTTGTGTATTTTTGACAGATCCCGATGATTTCCACGAGTCTCATAACTGGAGCAAGCATAGCCTTTTTTGGAACCTTCCATATTGGAGCAAATTGCTAATCAGGCATAATCTCGATGTCATGCATGTTGAGAAAAATGTGTTTGATAATGAGTTCAACACTGTCATGGATGTGAACGATAAGACGAAAGACACAATTACAACAAGGAAAGACTTCAAGCTGTACTGTAACCATCCGAATTTGCATTTGAGTTCTGTGAGGAATAGGAGAGGCCTCGAACAAACGGACATGCCCGAGGCTTCTTATATTTTGAAAAAGGAGACAAGAAAGGTGTTGTGTAAATGGTTCAAGAACATGAGGTTTGCAGATGGATATGCATCCAATCTAAGACAACTGTATTCGTGAGAATGAATGGTGTCTGAAGGGACTAAAAAGACATGATTGTCATGTCATTATGCAGAGATTGCTTCCTGTTGCCTTCAAGGAGCTGTTTCAATTCAATCATGTGTGGAGTGTCTTAACGGAACTCAGTTTATTTTTCAGAGATTTTTGTTCCAATACTTTTTGCCGTGAAGATATGCAGCGATTGGAGAGGCAGATTCTTGAGATTTTATGCAAGCTAGAAAGATTGTTTCCTCCTGTATTTTTCAACTCTATGGAGCACTTACCTTTTGTATTTTCCCCATGAGGCCAAAATTGTCGGACCGGTTTACTACAGATGGATGTTTCCCTTTGAAAGGTATAAATCCATAGCTTACATATTTTTTTAACCTCAAAAAATTCCTAAATACGTACTCAGGATGAAATTTTTTTCCCTTCAAGTGTTTGTTTCACTTAAAGGGAAAGTTTGGCAACAAAGCATATGTCGATGGCTCAATTTGTGAGGCGTATCTTATGGAGGAGTAGAGTAACTTTTGCAAGAACTATTTTGGTCCTGGGGTGGATACTAAATCAAAAGATCATTGTCGCAATTGTAGAGAATAAGGTGATGTTGATTATTCACATCTTCCATCTAGGTTCCAAAGCAATGGGGGATATTTTTCACGCGATAACTCAGGGAGAAGGGCAACTTTAGATCAGAAGGATTTTTTCGCCGCCCATACTTATGTTTTATGGAATTTTGAGTAGTTCTCCGAGTATGAGAGGTAAGAAGTAATTTTCAGAGTTATTTGAAAAAGAATTTGAGCATTTTTTTCAATAATACAAGGTTTATACCAATATGACTTTAGATTATTTGAGTAAGACATGATGAGAACGGGGCGTTTCAGATAAAGTCAGGAGATATGGACCAGGCATGGAGATATGCATGCTTTTATACATTTTCCCAATTTTCATTATTATAAATTCTATAATATGTTATTCTTTTCGTGCATATGTATGCAGAAAACTTCTTATGCGATCGGGTTCAGCTAGTGCTAACAAAGATGATAGACGTGGTAAAGACCGCAACCGAGGTTGAGATAAATCATGCATTTATAAATTTTGGAAGTTTTTATCATATATTTATATCATGTATCAGCCTTTTTCTTTAGGTATTTAAAATTAATTAATTATATATATATATATATATATATTAGTTTATAATATACACTTCAAAAAGATATAGGTAGGAGAGGTAGTGTATCATCGGCTGGGTTCCACGATATAGGCACGACTTTGCTGCGTGATGAGGATGATTACCGCGAGGAGGACCGACCAAAACCTGATCTCCCATATGCTCCTCCTCGTCCCTCCATTTCACCAGCTCCCCGTCCATCCATATCACCAGCTCCCCGTCCATCCATATCACCAGCTGTTGGACCATCCGGCTCTCCACATCTTTCATCATCACACTCATCTGCTCAGGAAAATAAGGAGATTGAGTACACCAGGGGTGGACGGCTATGATAGGTCTTAGATGTCGATGGCCTATGGTAAGTTTAGTTTGATTATTTTAAACCTTTAAAATTCAGTTGAATTTTAGTTTTTTTAATATATATTATACTTTCATATTATTTATACATTGATTTCTTCCCAACTTTGTATTTTTATGTGTTTTAGGTTTGATCATCATAGTGTTGTGTCCAGCTACTCCATCTCCTTTGAAAACTGTTTTCAAGGGGATTGTACATGTTGGAGGGAGGTGCCTTTATGGGCGGGGAACAAGATGTGGGGGGTTTTTAAAGTAAGTATAACATCTCTTTCAATTTTTTACCTCCTGATTTTTATTTCGTGTTTTATATTTTTTATTGAATAAATATCTTTTTGTTTTAAATGTGTGTAGGACTTCTATTGATGGATGCCCGAGCTGACGAAGCGTGTCAGGATAGAGTGGGAGGCGATGACGAAGAAGAGGGCGAAGGATATCCTATACAAGGTCCGCCAAACCGTTCAGAAATGGGGCGTCCTTCCTTGGGTTGACGAGAGTTTGCTTGGTGCGTTGAACACCAAGTGAAACTCAAAGACGTTCAAGAATCGATCGAAACAGATGAAGAAAAATAGGAGCAAAAGGGAGGCAAAACACACACAAAGAAGTATGTCTAGGGTCCATTTGACCAAGAACCTGGTAAGTTATTTTTTTTTCAAACCAACCACGTTTTTTTTTTTTTAAGTTTTGTCTTTTTTCTTTTTTTTTTGTTCCCTAATGTGTTTGGTAAAAATAAAATCTCTAACCTAGGCTGAAACGCTGAAGAGGATGCCTGATGAGGTATAGGTGTTCGAGCACACGCACAAAAAGAAAGGCGTTGTGCTGGCATCGGGTGACGAGATAGAGCTCTTTGATGACAGGGCTAAGAGAGTGGTGGTAAGTTAAGCGTTTTACATTTCATTTATGATTTTTTTATATTAATATAAATAGTTTTTGTAGTTAATTTTTTTCCCTTTTTTATTGATATAAAATTTATATTTATATATATATATATACGGAGTATAGAGCTCGTTGCACTGTGGTGGTGAATGAGTTTTTGGCCATGCAGGAGTCGGGGACTTAGCTCACTCCGGAGGAGGAGCGCACCTTCACCAGTCAGGCGTAACTCGACGCAGTCGGATGCAAGAAGGGGTACGTTTATAGTCTTGGAACGACCTCCTAGGTGTATTATCCCAAGCAGGTGCGATCCTCGGCCACCAGAGTACTAGCATCCGTCGACCGCTCCAAGATGCTTTCGCTGAAGGAGCGAGCGGCAATTCTGAAGGTCGAGATGGAGAGGATGGCCCAAATGATATGCCAATGCGGGAGAAGAGCTTTTGATCGCCGTTCAGATGATTCTCATGATCCAGCGTCAATGCCACCTCCATGTCCTCCAGAGCAGATCCATGGTTTTTAGGGCTATGTAGATCTATATGACTCCTGTAGTTTTCTGACCGTTTTTGGTTTGATACACGATTTTTATATTATAACGAATAATTGATATCATTTTGTGTTTTTTGCATGTTGGTTTTGTGTAATTTGATGTGTTGGTGTTAGATTGTGGATGTGGGAGGTTGGATGGATGGGTTTGGAGTAGTTTGGACGTAGTTTGGGTGAGATTTCGTATCTCGCAGGGAAATACTACAAACCAGGTTTTATGTGTCTGGAATAAGGTTTTTTGCGATCGAATTGATCGCTAATTAGCGACTGAAGCAGTCGATAAGTGAACTGAAAATTCATTCCAGGAATAAGTTTTAGCCATCGTTTCGGTCGCTAACTTAGTGACTGATTCGGTCGCTAAAAAAGTTTACGATCGTTTTCTTTTCGGTCATAAAATTAACGACTGAAATAGAAACGGTCGCAAATATATTTAGCGATCAACATTTTAACGACCGGTTTTAGCGACTTAAAATCCGTCGCAAACACCATTTAGCGACTGAAATCATTATTTAGCTATCGATTTTTTCGGTCGTAAATATCTGTTTATTTTGTAATGTTCTCAAATCTCCGTCTATCATTTTGACAATATTTAAATCTCCACACAAATCAAATTCGAGAAACATTTAGACCATATCTGGATCGAGTTCTCGGTGAATTAGGATTTTGATTGAAAACTATTCGGTTGATTATTGAGGGATTGTTGAAGAAGTTGTGGGATAATCGAGTGGGAGAGGATAATTGTGGGGAGAAGTTGTGGGATAATTGTGTAGTCGGCGACGGCGGATCGCCTTCATGCACCGATACACCTGGTGAAAAGAGTGAGTAATAGCAGGTGAAGCTGGTCATTCATTCTCCTCTAGTATTATTTGAGAATGTTGGGAATAAGTTACAGCATCTTCCTTTCTACAGAAGGGGTTATTTTTTCATACAATTTCAACCGTGTATTTGACGTACATCAAATAACACATTTTAGACATTAATTTGCCATCATCGAAAATTGGTTTTGAGGATTTCAACATGCTATGTATATCTATTCCCCAAATAAAACACGTTAAATCTAAATTCGTCCCGAAACAATGTACTAGACCCATTTTAAAATATAATTAAATTTTATAAAAATCCAATTTCTAAAAAAATGAAAGAAAGAAAGAAAGAAACTTGGATGCGAAACTCACCATCATCGAGTTGTCGACGATGGACTTGACTCTTTACAACCAAACAAGCTGTTTGCTTCCACATGGGTATGAGAATAGAACTTCTATAGAGCTTGAATCTTCAGCAAAGGGTGCATGGAACTCCCATCACAAGAATTTAGTGTTCAAGCCAAAACTGGACTTTATGCAAATGCACATAGAATCAAATCAGCACAGGAAGCTTGACAGCGATCATTCATAAATTTAACACACTTTCCGCTTTTTGAATGTTTATTGCAAGGCCACCTAGACAAGGACTGTTTGCTCACCCTGTTAGCAGATGCGAGCTCGTGGCCACACTAGTCACGTGTAGAATTAAGAGGAGCTCAACGATATTGCTAATGGAGTAATTCAGTTGCAGTGTTAAATCCTCTTTTCAAGTTGTATACTCCTTATGTCCCATATAATTTACGATCTATGCGTAATTTTCGATATTATATACATACTATATGAGTTTTAATTTTCATCAAATGAAATGATAAATAAAAATACTAATTAAAGTATGTAATTTAGACAATCATTACGTTTCATGTTAGATTATTGAAATAGATTGTTTGCTCATACAACACGGGTCAAATTTTGTCTTGAAAAACTACGAAACTAAACTATCGGAACTTGTGTGAGACGGAGAGAGTGACATTTATTTACTTTCTTTTATAAAAATAAATAAACTTAAAAATACAAGACCCTAAAAAACAATTTACAGTTCCGACCGATTAACATGAAAATATGGCATTTTTGATTGATCTATCCCAAAATTTACTTGTATCTTATGAGTTCGAATTGAAATCCCAACAACAACAAAAATGTAGTTCCACTATTGATATGATGTACGAATGACAAATATACATAGTGAATCGTGTCACACATTGGAGAAAATATTTAAAATGTAAGGGTTTAGAAACAATTAAACTTAAAAATGCACAGCCCAAAAAAACTTTGGTTTACAATTCCGATCAATTAAAAGGGCATATGTTTGATTGATCCGTGGATAGTAAAATATAAGTAAAACTTCACTTATATATTTTTGTGTAATTTTCTTTTTTCAAAATATTCTAAATATTTTTTTGTGACATGATTCAGACTCTGTATATTTATATTTATCATTCGTACATCATATCAATAATGGAGCTCCATCTTTTTTTATTGTTGGGATTTCAATTCAAACTCATGATGCATGTAAATTCTGGGACCTTTATCAAAAAAAAAAAAAAAAAAAAAGAACGGGACGGATAAAAAAAAAATTACACAAAAATATTTAAGTGAAGTTTCACTTATGTTATAGTACCCATTACAATTCGTTAACTGTAAATATTTATTCCATGAATTGTATATCACATGTGTGTGAAGTGTAATTTTATGTATATAAACTGTCTAAACCGAAATAGGTATCAAAATAAAAGAAAAATTTACATTGGGTACCAAAAAATAATTGTCTCGTTTGAAAAAGTTTAGAGAGTTTGATGCTAACAACACATCACTTTGCATGTTGTTAGACAAATTCAACAATAGTGATTTAAAGTCAAAAAATTTTAACATTATAAAATAAAAATGTTTCAAATAAAATATTTTGAAAAAAAAATTAATAAATAAAAATTATGAGATCTCCATCATTATATTTTAAAAAAATTATTGGAGATAGCACCTTAAAAGGTGATACTTGGTCCATTCACAAGTTTGGTGGTACTTGTGTCGGCACCTCGGAGAGAATAAATAGTTCGTCGACATTGTCATCGTTCGTTCGTCATCATCATCGTTGTTTTTAGTTCAGTATCATCGTTAATTCGTCGTCGTCGTGAGTTCGTCATGGTCGTCCACCGTCATTGTCATTGTGGGGTTGGGCGTACTAATGTCATTGATAATGGCGAGGATGACATACTGATGTCGTCGTAGTTGTTAGTTCGTCGTCGTAATCCGTTGTGACCGTCTGTTGTCGTCATCATAGTCCGTCGTGGCCATCTGTTGCCGTCGTCGTCCGTGATTGTCGTCTTTCGTCATCGGGCGCCTGACGAGGGGAGAGAGCTTAGTGATCATGAACGTGAAGATTTGAGCATGGATGATGCCGCTGATGGGTATTGGGTTATCCCATTATTGGAGAGCTCGTATTCTGGATAGAGGAAGATAATCTTAGGTTTAAATCTAATTATTTTATTTATAAAAAAGTAAATATTCTATGTCATTATCATATTGAAAAAACCTAATATTTAATTGACATGTAGGTAGTTATTGCGAAGAAAATTAGAATAAGATACTTTTAAGCAGCATGGAGATATGTACGGAGTATTCTCTCTTATATTTTCTCAAAGCCACGTACGTTTATGTTACAAACAGATTCCCCTGGTGATGTTCAGAATTCATTTTACAAGCAACTGAAATCGGGATAAACAAGAATAAACTCTCTATAACCCGCGACTCTGCCATCCGTTAAAAGCAACAAATCATCTCCCACAGTATCATGGAGATCGAGGCAGCGCAATCTTCCAATTCAACCCCCAATTTCAAGCTCTTCAATCGATTGAATCTGCAAAAGTTCAAAGACAAGTATGTGATCACAGCCGTCGATTCTCCTCATCAAGGCTTCTCCGTCGACCGTTTTCATGGTCAGATCGAGCCACTCAACGGTTATCATCTCAAACCTCTTTCATCGATCTTGTTTCTCTGAGTAGCGAGGGTTTTGGTGCGAGTAGTGATTGATTGTTGTTTCGAGTTTGTTGGTATGGGGTTTAGATGGAGGGGTGGAATCTTGCTCGTGTTTGTATGTGTGGAGAATATAATATTAAAATAATTAGATATAAGATGTTATTTGTCAATTGATTTTTTGACTGGAGAATAGAGGTTTAATTTGATATTAGAGCAACTGCCCCATCAATGTACGTCATCCAAATCATATGTGCACCTTTCAAGCCCAATAGAGGTATTTTTGTGAGAGGAGAAGTTGAGATCTTTTAACCTTGACCGCGTAATTTTTCATTAGATGGTTGTGATTTAATATTAATAAATTAGAAAATAAATAAAATTAATAGTCAAACTTAAAGAAAAAGATTGATTTGATAAAATTTATTGGCTAGCATATATTTTTTGGTTGAATTTTAAGAAATAAATATTAACTGAAATATCTATCAACTAAATCAAAATCCAAAAATCAAATATCTATCAACTCTTCAAATAATACTCTGTATTAAACTTTAATTTTAATAATTAAAAATAAACGAAAAGATAATGGTATTTCATTTTTAAAATCTTTGACTTAAAAATGATTCGTATAAAACTACTCTGTGACTACTATATCATTTAAAAATCTATATAATATCTTTTCACTTTTATTTAGGACCACAATGTTTGTTTGTTTTTTTTCGCTTTTATCCCGTTCATCACTGCACAGACAAATAGACTAGTTTATACTAAGAAAATAGAGGTGGTTATGTCTTCAAGTAAGATCTTTTAATCTTACCGTTCAATTTTTTATTGTGAGTAAATATTAATAAATTAGAAAGTAAATAAAATTAATAGTCAAATTATAAGAAAAAGATTGATTCAATAAAATTTAGGAAAAATAGAATAAAACCTCCTTGAACTATTCGAGAGTGACATATGACCCCTCTAAATTTAGAAAATATAAGGATGATCCCTTAAATGGTTTTTCGTGTCAAAATAATTCGTTATTCTCTTACAACTAATAAAGAATATACAGATGATCCTTTTACGAACTCCTTTTAATATTGTTTCATGTCAAAATAATACGATTTTTTTCACGATAGAGGGGTTATATGTATATTTTTAAACTTGATGGGGTCATGTGTCATGATTTTAGGGTTTAGGGTTTAGGATATTAGGGTTAAGGGTTTAAGGTACTAAATACTTCAAGGGGGTTAAATGCAATTTTTCCTAATATTTATTGGTTTGTCGATATATTATTTTTTTTTGGTTGAATTTTAAGAGGTAAAGATTTAACTCAAATATCTATCAACTCTATAAATCATATTAACGGTTAATTTTAATAACTAATAAAATAAACGAAGAGAATAATATTTTAATTCCATAATTTTACAAAAAAGATTATTCATATCTGATATTACTTTATCACTACTATATCAATCAAGAAGGTTTATCGTATCTCCCTCTTTATTGTACGATAAAAACATTTCTTTTTCGCTGTTGTCCCGTGCATTACTAAACGGACGGATAGACTAGTATAATACTACACTGAAATTTGAGAACTTAAACTGCTATTTATAGGGTTATGAGGTACATCGTTTATTGATAATTGGTTTCGAGTTGAAATAACATAGGTTTGAGAAAAAAAATAATACTTGCTCGGGCTATTGAGTATTGAGGAACCAAACATGGTGGAAACTAAAAATCATTAATTGTTCTTTTGTTTTTTTTTTTTAATCTTCTTACTCAAAGGCCTCTTTTTGTCCTTGAAGCGTGAACAATGTGCTGGTTTTCCCATACGAAATATCCGTATAGGATCAGATAAATTCTGTTTTAAATTTCCATATAAAGCAATTGACCATTCCTGCAACTCACAGTATTGGCTTTTCAGTTCTACGTACTCTCCCACAAAAACAAAAAAAAAAAAAACAAAAACAAAAAAAAAAACATTTTGACTTGCATACTTATTCATGTAATGTTTCATTCTGTTGAAAAATCATTGATGATTGGTTGCAGGGATTTAGTGTTAATTGCTACATCGATATAGATTCCAGTCTTTTTCTAGATGTTTATGACCAAAACCTCAAAATCATTTGTATCCTACTAGCAACTGAGGTCGTGGAGGTGGTATGGCTTTTCTAGGTCCGGTTGCGCGTGTTTTGTTGAGTTATCCTCTATGTAATTGCTCTTGGTTGCAGTGTTATCTCCTAGTGCTTTCGACTTTTGTTTCATCTTAATAAGTTGTTCATTGGAGACTAAAAAAAAAGAGGTGGTGTGATTGTCAAAAGCTCGAATGCTTGTTCTGTTAGATTTTACTTCTGTAAGAAATAAATGTGGTTACCTTGTGTCATCATATGTTTTTTCACAAGTGTTATGCAAGAAAGATTTTTCAGCGTTCTGGTATATAAACGGAAACTACTGTTGAGCCTCCTACCAAATTCAGTTGTGCCCGTCGCTTTTTTAGATTTATCATTTTCCTACTGTGCCACATGTTTTCCATTGCACTAAGCAGATGATGTAATTGTGAATGAAGTAGATTCTACCTATAACATCAAATATCTATGATAATGTACCAAATTCTTGTTTAAAGCGGGGTCTTTGAGAGAAAAGTTTACATAAGCATAATTTGCAAATTGAGGGCTTGTTTCCGTTGATAACAAACTTCAATTTATTCTTGATAGGCATGCCTAGTTAATAGGCCAATCTCAATTTCTAATGGTTAGACCTTACAAGGTAAAATAAAATCTGAAAAAAAATGAAGTAAAATAAAGTTACAACTCAACTCAACTTGTGCAGTGCCAAAGGCTCCGGTTTAGAGCAGTATGTTTACAGCCTTAGCTCTTAAACCTGGAGAATATTTCCATTAAAAGTTGAATTTATGACCAAGTCATTCTTGCGAAGTTTGATTCTTAGGTCAAACTCGCACAACAGAAACTGAGGAGGTTGGTTGTCAACCTAACATCAACCTCTATTTTGGTGCCAGAGTTCTAGTCAAACTGGCTATGAGCAAAAGATGGTCGTGTTATAACTCTTAGTCTAGTTGACGAGCAGTTGAACAAACCTAAGTTGTTCGTGTTCTCCTTAACGAGGAAAGAATCTAAACATAGTGATAAAGATCCTAAATTTGCTTCAGGGATCACTTTCTTTTGAGTGACAGAATGCCAAATATGAAAAGAATCACTCCCAAAAAATAAAATAACAAATAAAAGATTAAAGCATAATGACTAGCTATAGTTTTGCAGTTATAAAGGGCGAGTGGAACTATGGCATTAACAGAACCTACCCTTCC
>JAOVYX010016819.1:0-23668 GCA_035668315.1 Drosera spatulata | reverse complement strand
GCTTTGCCACGTGCCGACAACCTCAAAATCCGGACATGGGCCCAGAACACATGAATTTGCTGGACAATTGGGCCCCCAACACACTATCCAAATTACCCCCTACCACTGGGCCTATCATGGCCCATCCGTGTATGGATTCGATGCTACTCAATGATGCAGTTCAGCTTGTGAACAATAAAAGCAAGTAAGATTCTTTGAGTGACAGTTCTGCATGCGATGGCATGCAGCAAGATGCAAAAACTATGTATAGACTATAGACAGGCATTATCAATAAAACAATATGCGTTTCATTGAATCATCAAGATCTATTTATACAGGCATAAATACATCAGAGAATGGAACGGAGATGACTAACATGGGCACTAATGGCTAAAAAAATAGTACCTTAAATTACCAAAATCATCAGCACCTGAGGCTTGCCAAACAGCCGAGAGCCAAGGGACTATTGCTTGGGGGGCTACTGCTTCTAAAGTTAAACTTCTATCCTTAACCTTCGCAATTCAGCTTGAAAAGTAGGGCTGGAACTGAGGGTCCGACCTGCAAGGCTCCTTATATCTTCTCGAGAGCAGTCTCGAGAGATACGAACCAACTCCCAAAGAGCTCCCCCTGCTATCATATCTCGTACATTTACCTCTGAAACAACAAATTGTGCACCATGTGTTACGAAGCTTTCATGTCAATTCAATATATCCAGCAAAATTCCATACATATGGATCAAATTTCTCACGAGTAACAGTCCCGATATAACTCTGATATGTAAGAAAGTGTGCCATGGATATACCGAATTTTGCTATGGATAAGGTCGAAGTCTTCGGAATGCCATGGCAGGCAGCAAGCATAAAAGCAAACATTCTAGGAAGATTTTGAAGGGAGCACTCACCATGTTGTGCCAAGTGACAGAGAGCAAGCTCTATGTGCCGTCTAATTGGCGAAGCTTCACTGTTTGCATTCTGTACTATCCATGGCATGGCACCGTCCTCAATCAAAAGAGATTTCCCGGATTTCATGCCTGTGGCCGAGAGCATGTCAAGCCCATGGATCAAGACAATGAACGGGAAAACAAGATGAGTGCAGAAAACTTTGTGAGCAAACTCAAGTATTTGTTGAACTGTAGGCTTGGTAATAGTAATACTTATTCTTCGAAATCTATCACCAATAGTGTGAGAAATCAGGCTACCTACCAGCTTGCGACATTCAAAGTGGGATCTGTCAACATTTGCGTATTGATCAAGGTCAGGATCTAACTTGCTTCACAGATGATACATACCTTGAGCTGCTGCTCGAGACTCGCACTTTGCAAAGTTTGCAATCCCACGTGCAATTTGAGCAAGCACATCAGGATGCCTGCATCTCACCATCCCAAGTAGCGCCCGGATACCACCCTCGGATCTTAGCTTAGTTTGCAGCTTATCTGCCAAAGTTAATTTTACCCACATAACGTTAGTAAGCAATTCAGATGAGTCCAGACAGTCAGCATCTACACATTTTACAAGATGCCAACAGGGACTTCAAAGATCAAGAAACGCAGTACAAGTATACAACAGTGACTAATCAGATATACTCCAAGGTGAATCAGAATTTGTTAGTAGTTTTCTGTCATCAAATATAATCAGGAGAAGCGTTAGAAGAAAAATTGAAGCTTTTCAATTTCTTCTCATGCAGTTAAGGCCATTGTTACAATTTCAGGCTTACATGTTGAAACAGTAGTCCTCTGGTATAAAATAGATTCTTATGCTACAAACATGAAAACAAACAAATGTAAAGCCTGAACAAAAACTCCAGATATTTACCGTTTCCACAGAGATTAGCTATCGCACCAGCCACCATGCGAAGGGTCTGGGGATCTTCAGCATCTTCTGCAGTTACTGCTAAAAGGCTGATTCCGCCCTCAGCAACTATGAGTTCTTGGTTCACTTCTGAAAGCACACGAAAGATGTAAAGAAAACCAATTCACTAATCAAAACAGGTATCAGGAAAGACAGACAAATGCGTGACAGCTCACCATTCATTGCAAGATTAGCGAGAGCACCAGCTGCCACACGACGAACCGTTTCATCCTCATAGCTTCTAAGAAGCATCAACAAGGAACTGAGACCACCGGCAGCAACTATCTTCTCTTGGTTTGCCTCTGCATATGACAAGATGAGCAAAACTTAGATGAACATGGCTGAAATCAATAACATAAAAACTAATTGGAGGTCTAGGAATTCAATTTCTTAGGAATACCAGCTGTTTCTCATCGACTTTGTAATATTATGCCTAGAGGACTAACACATGAACTCGAAGAGCCATAGCATCACCTTGTAACCAAGGAATACTAATAGTAATTACATCTCAAGATGAGCAACTGAAAAAGGGAAAAAGGAACAAACAAGAGAGGACAATACTAAGCACGGAACTTAGCACATAAAATAGAACTGGATACAGAATAGTGTAATTGTGTATCTACCTTCAGCAGCAAGATTTGCTACCACCTTTACGGCATGGATACGCACGTTAGCATCTTGTGACTCGAGCATTGATAAGATCCTATGCAAGCCAACTTCCAATATCACGAACCAACAAAAGAAAAAATATTCAGTGACATATATAGTTACATTGATGGGAGAAATGGCAGATCAATTCTTGGGGCAAGTTAAATAGGATAAGTAATGCAGCATCGCATCGCTACCTTGTTCGAAAAGTGAATTAAACGAAGGGTTATGCTCGTTCTCCATATGGGAGTGACCATTTGAAAAGCCATTAAGTGATCCAACTTTTTCAAGATATCTCCGCATCTGAACGGGGTAAAGAAGAAAAAGATCCAAAAGTCAAACTGGGTTACATTTTAAGAAAATGACTGAAATAAATATCATAAGCAGATGAGATCCTGAACAATACATGGGTTGAACAATTGGTGATATTGCGGGAAATGAACACATGAGATCTAAGCAAATGTGCACATTGCTTGACTATATTCACTATAATGCCAATGATGGTAATGCACTAGGATTCTTTCCACGATCATGGGAAGATTATTGCTTGTTTAGACCTCGTCAATTTTCAGCTAGAAAAATAAATACTTGTGCGAGAACTAGTTTTTGAGAAAATCCGAATTACCTGATCAGCTTCGAATGTCAACTGCAACAACTGGCCTTGCAGCGTTGAGACTTCTTCTTGCAGCTTCCTCTTCTCTATAGTTTCATCTTCCAGCATCTTGTGCAGTTGTAGGAGCTCTGTATTTCCACCTGCCTAAAATTCGAACATAATCTTGTTCATGAACTGTCCGATACCGACACACACAAGAAAGGGGGAACAGATATCTTGTGCTCCGTACCCCAGTGGACGTCAACATGACCATTTGAGCTTTCAGATAATTGACCTCCTGCTCAGCTGCTTTTCTTAAGTTGATTTCATTTTCAAGCAGCTTCTCAACCTTGGCAAGTTCTTCAAAATCAGATACAGTTTTTCCCTAGTACCAAAGAAAGACAGCATCAAGCCAAAGCCATCGAAAATAAGGAGAATTAATCAGGACATGGTTAGGCCTTAGGGCATTCAGCAGAGGATTAAATTCAAAACTTTTACACCTAGGTCAGAGAAAATTATTCCTTGCCAATACATTTCACTGTTACCATCAATTGAAGAGATAGGTGAATGCAAAACTGACACATTATTGCAAGATTGCAAGGGTACGGTGAGAAATCAGCACGAGAAAGGTTCCGCTCTAACTAAATTGGGAAGCAAACAAAACTTCCAAACAAAATAACACGATCCTTCCCTACACACCTCTGCCACTAATGGCACAGAAGTTGCAAGTCCCAAAGAGCATGGAAACAACTTGAAAGAAATCCTACGTGAGCCAAGAAGAGCTTTACCTCCTGGTTACACAGGCCACCAGTGAAACCATTACTGTGATGATCCTGCTGATTAACCATCCATTTCTCCTCAAGCTTTTTAATAGAATCTAGGTATTCCATTTGGCATTTTGTCCTTTCTTTCTGCAACCAAAAGAAAAAAAAATTGGTGTAGTAATAAGCACTTTCCAAATACTGGTTTTATCAAATGTGTTATCGATAACTGCGTGAGAGGAACTAAAGCGACCAGAAATTTAACATCACAATGATTCTGAGAAGGTACATCCTCATATAGTCATAACATTTACACAGAGAAGAAAAAATATTGGTTGACAAATTAAATTCATTGCAGGCAAACCTCCAATTCGATAGCGAATTTCCTTTCCACATCTGAGATATGATGTTGAGTTTCTAGAGTTATTCTGTTGATTTCATCATCGAAAGCTTTCTGACGTCGTTCATTTTCAATAATGACTTTATCCAATTGGATTTCAAGCTTCCTAGATAAACTTTTGTAGTCAAATTCTTCTTTGATTTTCAACATATTTTCCACCTTCATGGCCTGCAAAGTAAGCATAGGAAAGTTGCGACATGAAAACCAAACTATAGCATAGGAAAAAATTGGAAAATAGTATATGCCTCAAAGTGCAGTCAAGCCTCACCCTCTGTCCAAACAAGATAGTACTAGTGGTTTCCCCACGATGTCTGGGAGATGGACCGATTGTCACGATCAGTGAAGTCCTTGCACTACCTGTAGCATACCCAGCATTATAGTGTATACGTAGACAGAGTTTATTCATTCACAAACCTTTAAAGAGCATATGAAAAAGCGTTAAAGAGGTTACAAGAAATTCCTGACCAACACATCGAATAGCAGGAATAAGTTCACAAAGACAGTTGATGCCACACAACTATAGTTAAAAAAGTCATAGTTGAAAATTTACAGCCTGTAAGACTTAACTCAAGTGATTATTACCGAATAATGAAGATCATTGTTCCGACCAAATCATTCATACAAATAGAATATCAGTTCGAACAGGTGAGCCTTCTCCACATTTCACCAACCAATAGAAACCATTAAGAACGCACAATGAACATTAGATACCGCCAAATTACAGGAGGCTATGCCACCTTCCAGGAGGACCAGGATACAAGAATTTAATTTTTCTAGCACAAGACTTGAGTCGATTTCTCAACAATTTCAATGTGAGAATCCATCTTTGACCGTCACCACCTAGCTCTCTTAATGACTGACTGACAATTTTTTACTAGAGGGAAAAGTTTAGCCTCCAGCATATGTACTTCTACGAGTGAATGACCTGTCAGATTCAACTACTAAATATTTATATCATAATACACTGAGTCTAGCTATGCTAAAAAGGGTATCACAAGGACGGGAGACAATTTAATAGCAAGCATAAGATCAAAATAAAGGTCCAATATCAAGTGTATGCACCTCACCTCCAAATGAATCCTTAAGCAACCGCGTAAGCTTAGAATCACGTACTGGCACATGGGGACTGTTCTCTGCAACTGCGTTTATGCATTTTCCCAATGCACTAAGGGAGAGATTGATTGATTTTGCTTCTTCCAGTGTGTGACCCTCGCTTCCTGCCTCACCACATAAACAGATACGGTTACTCAATAAGGGCAGAAGGAATTTCAGCAACCAACAGGTCCAACACGACTTGAGCATAAATAAACCATTGAACTTGCATCACTCCTGAGAGCTTATGAGTTGAACTATTGAGTGGAAAACACTTTCAAGTTTCATCCACATTTGAAGGGTGCCAGGAGACGCAGCGCATACAACCGTAACGAAATGATATGCTCGGGAAGTATAAAATAGCTTGATCTCAATGCACCTGACTTCTGAACACGTTCTGAACCAGCAAGATCTACCACAACGAGCTTGCCTCTTCGTACAAGAGGCGGGTCACAGCTCCTACCCAAGTGATTGTGATTATCATCTTCACTTGAAGATGCTTCTCCTCCAATAACAGACCGCCTGACTTGTACCTAACAGCAACATGAATAGCTTTAGTTTCACTTGATTTATGTTTTAAAAACAATGATGAATTTAACAAATAAGAACCCTGTTGGTTCACCATTAAGATTGCATGACTTCGAGAGGACTCAGTATTCAGCTTTGTATTGGCAGCAAATCGATGAGCTTCTCCCAACTGCAGAAGCTCTAGAAAACCGGACTGGTCCCTTATCTCCCAAACAGTAGCACCAGGAACAGAAACATCGCCAGTTTTAGGATCTTCCACGATAGGAATATTGTCATTAGAAGGATCTAGGAGATCTTGAATGGTTTCCATATAAATCTGAAGTCAATTGGAGTGTCAATGACTTTGAGAAAGCAGATAAGCTAATCAGACAACTCGCCAAGAGAGGATAAACATTGAAGGCTTATGCAAGAGAAGGGTAGATATGTCTATTCAAGTTTCAAGCCAATTAAGAGCTGAAAGAATATACAGAAGGCTGCGGAACTTAACTCAACAATTATTTGTCGCATCTAATAAAACAACATTTTAACAAATCCTTCTTTCTTTTTTTGTTTCCTGGGCTCAAACCCTTTAAAGTAAATTATTACATTGATTAAATTAAGTCATTCTGTTTCTGCCACATCCCTGTACCTGTAAATACGATACAGACACAAAGTCAGTCTCAGGAGAGATGTTGGCAAGAATATCCTCCATAGCCCGCACCATGATCCCGCGATCAGAACTATCTTCATCTCCCAACTGCCCCAGCGTGTATGTTTTCCCTGTACCAGTTTGACCATAAGCCATGACCGTTCCATTATAACCATCCAGCACACTCTACAAAAACAAAAAGAACATGAGCTCATATGGAGAGAAATTTGAGCATCAGAAATGAAATGCGCCTTCATAATGATTCAGCAAAGCATGAGGCGTGGTTTGAAATCAATCTTTCTCATTGAATGATCAAAACACTAAAAGAAGAAAGCTAGCGCATAAGAAGTTCAAGAACGATATTGGAATCTGTCAAAGATCTGGAGACAATGGAGCACAAAATTAAGCATCAAACCAATAAAACAGGTTTAAAAAAACCACCAAAAAAATGAATTCTCCACTGTGAAAACTACAAACACTTCATAGGAAATCTAACTGCAATACAAAAGAGAAAATCAACAAACCTCAACAACTGGTTTGGCAACAACTTCATAGACACGTTTTTGAGAAGCAAAATCAGTGAACACTTCATCAAACTCGTAAGTATCTGAATCCCAATTGTTCTTCCGTAGCTTTAACCTCTTGACCTACAGATAGAGTGACAAAAGATGGGTCAAAATGAGAAAGGTTTAAGCTACGAAAGTCTATCAAACACTGTGCGATAACCTCTATAACTAGGAAATAAAGTAGCAGTTGATATCACCTGTGTACATGTCATTACTGCCATAAAGTGCTCTACACTATTTTCTTTAACTATAGAACGAGACAGAGAAAAAAAAAGATTACCTCCGGTTGTAGCTCGACACAATCAGCATAGTCTGCATCGGCCACCAACTCCTCAGCATTCCGGGGTCTTAGTCTTACAGCGACACGAACTCTACCTGGAGTCAAGCAAGTCATAAATCGAGAATAAAGACTCCCAAAGAGAAAAGAAGACATTAGAACCTTGTTTCCAAATGACCAAATAGCCATCAAGGAAAATGCACGAGCATATGTGAGATTGAAAGAAAATTTGACTGATTCTAAATAAGTCCACACTATATTTGATTCATTATTCAGAGAAATTGAATTTCAGATTATACATTTCTCTCCACTGATAAAACTAACGAGACACTTCCCTTTAGATCTGAGCAGGACTCATTCCATGGGTCTGCAGAATGGGCATGTCCAACATAAGCCGACAGCCAGAAACAAATATTTAACCTCAATTCATTATTACTAGAGAAGCACGCATTTATTTTGATCCTGGTTAACATCAAGCCTACATCTAATCACCAAGTGCAGATTTTTGCATAAATCACATCAGCTCCACCAACTTCTCTCCACTAACCAGCAACAAAGTAGAGAACCCAAAGCTCAAAGACTACATCAATCTCAATTATCCTTGTTTGTCCATATGACATGCCTATTCGTGCATTAGGGGAGCTCTAGTAGAGGTATCGTATCGGTACCCGCACAAGCAGGCTACATTATGGTTTCACAACGCTAGGACTCCCAAATATAACCAAATACAACTTCCACGCGCATTGGGAAAATCTGTCCCTCGGAGAAAAGATAGCAAAACTAGACCACGCAAATCCAACTTGGCGAAATTTCCTGTCGCTCTTCCAAACAGTTTGACAAAAGCTAAGAAGTGAAAGTGAAGCTAAGGCGGAACACATATTCCTTTCATGTCAATGTTACTGCCCTTAACTGAAATCAAAAGATATGGACATCTCTATTCACATCATATCCATGGTCACTAATTCACAAATACAACAAAAAAGAATTCTACTAAATTTTGCTGCTCCAATAGCCTACATCGTGCATCAAATCTTGTAAAAAAATTATAGTTTGCACTCTCCAACTACACCTACTGAGTCGAACCAGAAACCGAGCATAGCAACCACACGATCACTGCTGGCAAATCCTAAAACCCTCGCCCTACACCGCCACTCTTAATCCTCACCTCAATGCTAGCCCTAGAATCAAGTCACCAGCACGAAAAACGCCTCCGACTCACTTCAATCACTGTATACCCTAACAATCACTCGAACCGAAACACAAACAAACGATTCAAACCAAAAAAACACAAACCTAACCTAACCTCAAACCTAGCAAGCACATCACGCCAGAACCATACAATTCAGCCTAAGCACAAACAAAGCCATCAACAAGCAACAAGAATCCGCGAAATTGACACGAATCACCGCACCGTCGACGTCGTCCTTGGGAGCAGCAGCGTTGAGAGAGCTGCTCCGCCGCACAACCGGCGGCTGCTGATTCTGATTCTGTTGCTTCGATTTGAGCGACAATGACTTGAAGTTCGCCGTCGTCTGCTTCATCGATCCCCGGTTTCCGACGCCGCTAGTCCGGTAACCGTTTCCACCGCCGCCGGTGGCAGAGGAGGAAGAAGCCATGGATCAGAAGTCACAGTTTGTTCACTGAGCGAGCATTGAATCGAGAGAGGAGTGAGTGTGTGAGTGAGTGTAAGAAAGGAGGACAATGTGACACGGAATTGACAGGACGGGGAAATGTGGTTGAGTCGAAATCGATGGTCACTGTTTTCACCTTCTTCTTTTTTTTTCCTTTTTCCTTTTTTTTTTTTTGAAAGGAAAGGAGAAATGGGAGCAAATGAGGGGAAACAGTTTTAGTCAGCGAGTCAAGTGGGGAGAGTGGTGGAGTGGGCCCCTGGTGGGGGAAGTGAGTGTGGGATCAGAGGGCAGAGTTGGGCTCCTCGTGTTTTTGAGGTGTTGCGGTGCTAAGGTGAAGAACATGAAATTCACCGCAAGAATAAATAAAATGTCGCCGACCAAAAGTGTGGTTCCATGGTTTCATGTTGATGTACGATGGTTTGTTTATCCAACTTGATCTAGTTGGGATCATCCCCTCAAGATCTCTTTGACTAAAATGGAGCTCGACAACAAGGATGAAAATGTGTGGTTTTGAAAGATATTTTTTCTATCTCAAGATTTTTACAACTACATATATTTTAAGATTTAATATAATATAATTGAATATTATTTTTTATAAAATTATTGTTAAATACTGATGATAGATTAAATTATGATCTGATTTAAGATTTTTTAATATTATTAAGAATAAAAATGAAATATTTCAAAATACGTGTTTTTGTAAAAATTATGAGACGAAAGAAACATTCCTTTTTTCCAAAAAGATTATAATTTTTTTTGCCAAACGCACATGAAAAAAAAATAAAAATTTTGATCGATATTACAAAACGATCAAACATAAAAAAAAATCGTGAAACAGTGATCTTATTGGAATGTAAGAAGCCTGGTGTCAAGTTCAGGGGAATGCTCGTCAAAGACATAGTAGACCATCATTGATGAGCAGTTTTTTCATCTTTATTTATTTGATCTTGATTTATTTATTACGTTTAAAGAACAAGTACATGTGACATCATGAAGTTGGTCATTTGTATTTGAAGTCCACTAGCAAGTTCCATAGAGTAAACTGGACAATCAAGAACAAACGGAAACGAAATTGAGATGATAAAACATATACTGTGGAAAGTGCCGGAGGGAACATCAAACACCATCTCCATCAGGACCATTACAGCGTGTGCTCATGACAATTTGCATTCCAATTGTCTTCCTACATACTATGTTGAGAACGAAAGTGCCCCGATACACTTCGCCTACTGGTCATGAAAAGCTCAGGGTTCGATAGGGTTTCGTCGCATTTTCCATCTTCAATACAACTGTGCTGTACAAATCCACTTACACAAAAGCTCATCGACAATCTACAGCGGCGATATGCCCATAAAGGACACTACAATTACTGATGGCAACTCAAGTATGTGTACCTAGAAACACCATGCACTGAAGCATGTAAATTGCTTCATATGCTCCTTGATTTGTCTGATAACTCTCCATGTTATCAACCAAAAGGCCTGCTTGAAAAAGAAAAAAAATACATAGATTAAAATAAACCAGAAGTCAACAAAACAACTCCATCAGCATCGTAAGAAAGTCGATTTCACCAAACCCGCTAGTATATATGTAATCAATCTACCACCATGGCCAATGTTGATAACCCTAAGGTATCATATGAAGCACCACAATACCACAGAGAGCATTATACAAGGTAGATGAGAATGAAATCGTAATATCCATATAACCGACCATATATAATGGGATCAAAACTTGGGTTGTAGTTACTTATCAAAAAAAAAAAAAAAAAAGAAAGAAAGAAAGAAAGAAAAGCTTGCCAAAATTTTACGTAATTAATTAATACAAGGCCTCTCTCTCCAAGGGAACAGACAACAGAGTCTGACGAAATGTGGTTTTATGGTACCAAGTGCAAGATGCTTTTTAGCTGGAAAGATCAATTTACCCAGCAGGATAGCAAAAGCTGATGGACACATGCACGAACTTTTTACCCGTTCCCTTCTAAAAGCCTTTTCACAAAGAGGAGCAAAAATTTGAATCCAGATCCACGGCGTTTAGCTTACAACGTATAATTCAGCATCACTATTTTTGCAAAACGCTCCGAGCCTCAAATCGATATCACCTAGGTTAGACTCCAGAGAATTATCATTGGCTTGAGAAGTATTCCAATCTCTCGTTTAGCCATGGCATTGTCACCATGACCTTGGACCGAAATTCAGAAGGGAAGCACCTTCCCAAAGACATGTTACTATATTATTCCATGAAACAAGAAATAATGACATTAAAAACAAGAACACCAGCACAAACAAAAAGATCAAACTGTCGTGGAAAGAAAGACTCAAATGCTGACCAGAAGTTCAGAAAATTCGTTGTACCTCAATCATTCGTCGGAATCTTCTTGGGTATCGTCTTCATCCATTACTTCATCACTATCAACAGGAACATCCCCCTCAGCATCTACATCTGACGATGACACACTGCCACTACCTACTCCGTCAACTTTCTCATCCTCTGTATCTGAGTCGGAATATGGCACTTTGGGTTCCCTCCCTTCAGCCTCACTGGCAATTGCGCTCTGAAATTGGTCCTTCAAATCAGGGGCAATGATTCCCACCATCTCACACAGAGCTCGACGGTCATCAGCCTGATCCCTTCTGGTAGTGGGACCAGTTGAAGGAGGAGCACTTTGACTCTCAGCAACAGGTGCATTGGATTCGTGAGGAGGTGAATCGGCTCTCTCGCCATTATCATCCTCATCATCATTTATTCTCTCCGGAGATTCATTCTCCTCATTTATAGGAGAAGTAGTACTGCAAGCTGGGTTCCCTTCAACTTCAGAAGCCAAATGGTCCTCCTCTCTGAGAGTATCTACAGGTTCTGTGATTTCAATGACGTCCATCGCCCCAGCGTCATTATCCAACTGAGAATTACGCTCAGTCCCCTCATATCTATGTTGTACCTGCTGCTCGGTATCTTGCAAATTTGTATCATCGTCAAGCTGCATTGTGTCACCACCTAAGCATCTGTTCAAGTCTATATTCCTTTCACCCCCAATATCTGGACTGTCAGATTCTGGAACAAACTCAGTTCCACCCACATCTCCCGCAATATCAGAGGCAGCTCCGAGTCCATCAATGGGGTACTCCGCCTCTTGAGTGTTCATGTCAAAGGTTCTTGAACAGTCATGCTTCTCAGTTACGCTTGCTTCATCACTAGAAGTATGAACTTGATCCCTTTGAGCAGAAGGAGCAGAATCACCCCTTCTAACTCTTCCAGTTCGATAGCCTTCTCGCGGCGTGCTGCCATCTAAAGGTCTATGCATGTTTCCAACACTAGGATTGGCATAAGCATCAAGGGATGCCTCGTCGTAATTTTCTTGATCTTCTAGAGTTCTCTGCATATGTTTGAGCTGTTCTTGTTGCTTAGCAAATAGCACAGAGATCTCCTCAGTCGTGGAATAAAATGCCCGCAACTGATTCTCCCTGCCAATTAACTAGCGGTCATAATCAAGAGGCAGATGAATCACACAAACGATTAAGCAAAATAATTCATGAAAAAATAGCAAAATCAAAATGTCAGTTTTCAAGTTTTGGTGGTTAAACTCTTTAACACTTGAAGTAACTTAGCCTGTTTAGTATCACTATTGTTTCTAATGTGACACTGTTTTTCAAACGATGAAACGAAAACAGAAAATAAAAAATTATGAAAATTCAATTTTTGTTTACTATTTTATCTAAGTACATTATTCAAGAACCCTGTTAAATCATTTTATTTGGTAAAGTGATTTTGATTTTAGTTATTAGTTTTTTGCTATTGTAATTGATTTTTGTTTACATAATAGCGTTACCAAACACACACACACAAAAAGAAAAAGAAAAAAAAAGGACCAGAAACCAAAAACAATAGATTATGGCGTGACAAAAGTAATAATGGAAGCAGAAGTTGCAAAATTGTTGGAGGACGTTTGCCGACATGTTTATATCTGGTCTGCAAGAGCAGAAACAGAATAAGAAACTGCACCACGAAATTCAAGGCCCTTGGCCCTATATGAATATTTATTAAAATATTAACAAGATAGAATGTGAATCCATCTGTTTTCGCTACATGAAAGTATCAGCGTCGCGCAGCAGAATCATTTTTTGCTTTGAACCATTACTGCCCCCGGGAATGAGACAATTACTCTTTCATTCCTAGAGTAAGGCATGCCATAATGGTGCACAAAGTGAGGGTGGAGAGAGACGAAATATCCAATCGACTCAACAGGTTTCCCTAGGAATAAAACAAAAGGTCGTATATGACACTTTTAACCACAAAGTTCACTATAAATAGCTTATTCTTCAAAAATTCTCCTTATTCTTCACTATCTATCTAGTCCTCAGTGTTCACATTTTAACATAAATGATAATGGATTCTCATGTCAGAGAAAACACATGTATAGAAAAGAAAGACTGACACAAAATCGGGCGATCACTGAGAGGAAATAAATTCTGCAATCATCACCAGAAAAAGGCTAATATCAGCCCAAAAAATATAGGGATTAATAGATTTTACCGAAGCATGATCCTTTCTCTAGCACCTTTAAACCTTCTCCTCTCATAATCAAGATCTCGCATCGCAGCATTTATCTCAAGTTCAAGCACTGACACTTTGGCCCATGCTTCTTCCCGCGCAGCCTGCTATCCAATGACAAGAGAATAGCTTCGCTTATGATCAAGAAATTGTGAGATAAAAGAGGGGATAGGCTTGCCTCATGTGACACATTCCCTGTTATATAGAACTTCTGCTATAAAGAAAGGTTCTGATCCTTGAGCCCTCGAGGCAAGGATCAGGACGCAAAGAGCCAATAAAGAAAAAACAAGAAAAAGAAAAAAAAGAGGAGCATGTCTGTGATAAGTACTTGCTGAATACAGGATCTACATATGCAAACATCATCTACATGGCAATACAGGATGCTTCAACAGAATGTTGATTGACCTCTTCTTTGCTTATCCAGAATCATTCGACTTTTGATTGCAACCGCAGTTTGCTGAAATCAACATCTTCACCAGATAAACAGAAAAAGAAGAAAGTGTGGGTGAAGATTCTTGTGCTTGTACCTTTTCGCTTTCCAGCTCGAGCCTCGTACTTTTCAATTCTATCTCTAGTTCACCTACTCGCTGTCCAAAATAGAGGGAGAGGAATATAAGGTTTTTTTTTTTTTTTTAATAAATCCAGACATTTAATCATTTATATGAAAATCATGTCCCAAAAAAATGGCTGATTTTAAAAAGCAGAAGTACTTGTTGCTTGGATGACGACACCTTCTGTTCCTCAGCAATTTGGGCTTCAAGTTGGCGCACCTTGTTATCAGAAGTGACTACTTTTTCTCTAGCTTCTTCCTGCCGTAGGAAAATTGCATGAAAGCCATAAAGCATTAGGACAAAGAGTATTTTTATGGGTAACAGAATTAGCTTTCCACTGGTGTAGACACCGACAGACAGATAGAATTCAAAGATCGTACCAGCTTAGACCTCAGACCCTCGACAAGGGAAGAACGCTCTCTTTCCGACTCCTGAAATAAGATGATATACATGATTCTTCCTTCAGGATTCAGCAATACAGCATGAAGCTAATTCAATAAAGAAATTAATAGAGTTTTTTAAGACCTGAAGTTTAATAATAACTTCTTCCAGTTCCCTCTCACGCCTTACGGAAGCTTCTGATGCTCGTTTTAATTCATCCTCCGCCTCTGATTGAACCCTCTGTACTGCCATTCTCATATCTACTGCTGCCTTTTCTCGTTCTTCTCTTCTCTGGTCACGCTCTTCATCTAATTGTGACTCTAGTTCAGCGATCGATGTCTTCTGACTGAAACAAAAGCAACAAAATGATAAAGGACTATATTTACTACCAATAAGGTCAACATATGCATTTCTGAAGGGCCAAGGCATCATTGTGCATGAGAGAGAGGAAAAGTAACGGCCAGTGTCCATTCATGAAAATACATGAAAAGCTTAACTAGAGATAGCTCGTAATATGAATTCACTCTCTTTTCTTTGTCCATGAGTAACTCATTCTTTTATGTGAAAATTTCCATATTTCGTCTAAGAAGGACGTGATAGTTAGAAATTGAGAACACAGCCAATATGCCGTATATATTAAAGAGAAGCAAACATACAAATGTATATTAAATTATTTCTGAAGATCGTGATAGTTAAGTAGCATGCTTCTTCTGGATAAAAGACCGGAACAGGAATTGAAAACACAGCCACAGACAATACAGCACCAAGTGCCAAACTAATCTAACTAGATGCCTTGAAGAACATGATAGTGAAGATGAGTCATTATCAAACTTGCAAATGCGAATAACCAACAAATAACAACACCTACCTTTTGATAATATCATTTGCATCAGCACATGACTGTGATGACGCAGCAAGCCTTTCGTTTAAGTCCTCTATAGCATGCTTCTGCTCAGCTGATAGCTTATGGGCCTCTGCTACTTCCTTCTGTCTTGATTCCATCAACTCCTTCAGCTCCTTTACTTGATCAAGGTAAGACTTCGAGATCAATTCCTTGAGCCCTTTCTTCTCCTGTGCATCCAAGGAGTACATTTAGATACAGCCATGTATAGATCAAAATAAGAAGAAATAATATTTTAAATACAAAGAAGAAAAATCTTCAACGAGTAATATTGACTTGATATAAACAATATCAATACATAAATGTAAACGAGAAAAAGATTTCATTAATTTCATACACAAAATAACTTGAATAAACTTGAAGAAAGAAGAATTTTAGGTGATTACACTATCATGACGTTCAACAGCAGCACGATTTTCATTGCGCAATGCTTCTATTGTAAGAACCTGATCTTCCAGTTGCTTCCTGAGTTCCTGCAATAAATTCAAAATCCTCGACATAGAAGGCAAAGTTTCATAACCCAATGCTTGATTGCATCATAGATCATGAGACTTCGTACAAAAAAATAAATAAAAATAAAATAAAATAAACAATAAGTACAAGAATGTACAGAAAAAATCTATTTTAAAAACAAAGACAATCACCTAATTCATCTAATTCATCTACAAGAAGGGACTATACCGTATTTGAACGCTGAAGGCTCCGGAAATCATCAAGAGATATGGGACCTTTAGAAGCACCAATCCCTATGCCTTTTGATCTCTTGCATTCTGAAGCATATTCCTCTGTTCGCAAATCATACGCAATTTAATATAATATATGCATACAATGACATACAAGCTGATTACAAATACATGAATGTAGTGCAGAAGCGAGACCATCACTCTGCCAGACAGAACCACAAACATAACTATTCAGTACTGAGGAACACTAACATTGAGCACAACCTAAGTCAACCATTCAAATAATTATTTCCACATTATGAAAAGAAGAAGAAATTCTCTAATTTTTTGACAAAGCAACTACAAAAAAATGAAGAAAATGTAGGGGAAAATGTTAATCCCAAGCCAGCAAGTTGAATAAAGTTAACTACAGTATCATTATTCACCCGAACTCAAACAAATTAAATGGTCGATGGTTGCATAATAAAACTTGATGCTTAAGCGTATTCACAATTCACAATCTAAATCAAGTATTCAAGTTCATTCCAAAAATTAGAGTGAAAAAGAACCAGGGAACCCAGAAGGCACTACCTGCTTTCCTCTTTAAGATGGCACCATCAGTAAGGGGAATTGATTTAGAAACTTCCCGATACACAAATACGAAAGCTTGTTCTGCAATGAATTAGGATATCTTAATCACAGGAAAGAAAATAAAAGAATAGAATCCAGTGTCCACAAGCAGTTCCAGAATGAGCAATTAAAAAGACTTATTTAAGGATTATGAACAAGCTTCGAGCAACAAATCAACATAAAAAGCTAAGCATAACTCGGAAGAGCAACTCCCTTCCGAAGAGCTTTTGTTTCCTGAGCTACACAGAAAGAGAATGAGATCTTAGTCGCCTACAGTTAGTTTGAGCTATAACCTCAATCTGCTGAAGAGCATAGTTTAAGCCAAGACAACACCACGCAACTATGCAAAGGGTTAATGACTGCCATAGGGTTAAGAGGAGAGTTCCCGGAAAGAAGGAAGCTCAACACATTAGTCTTTCGGGTAAGAACTAATCAATATTTACTAGATGGAAAATCTGATGAATTGATTTACCATAATGAGGGGGTCCCACGAATGATATTATGTCACCATGATGAAGTTTGGCTTCGACTTTGGAGCTGCCTCTCTTCAGTCTCTCCCAGTTGACATATGTCCCGTTGGTGCTGGATAGGTGCAATCATTTCAATAAGTCAGTACAACTATCACCGGAGGCACATATCATGCTCTCAAAAGGGAAGAATTTCCAGCAACAAGCTTAACATTTGACCAGGACATGTACAACCTACAGGATGAAGAAAAAATAAGTAGAAAATTTACAATGTCATACCTCGTATCTATCAAGTAGACACTATCATTAGAACCAGAACGAACTTCGTCACCATCATCGACAACTCTTCTTCGGGAAATTTTGCAGTGCCTCTGGCTCACTGCATTGGATTCAATCTGAAAGCGTGCATCCTCTGCTGTCCGTCCAATGCTGTGCTCATTAGCACTTAAAAGCATGTTTATCCCCTACAGACACAGTCAAATGATCCTAACCAATTAGTGAGAAAGAGCAACCACAACAAGCAACAAACATGGCAATATACAGGTAGACTTGCAAGCATACAATGTCAAACCAAGCCATCACGCATGAATCATGAACAATACGCATATACTCGCAGAAGAAACATGAACTTCATTGCTAAAATCAATTGGCAACGAGTGCAGTAACTCGGAATCTTATAACACATTCGTGATGAGATATCTCAACCCAATTTGAGTTGTATATTCTGAACACAAACGAACACGACATCATCAAGGACTCTCGCAATGAGTGCATGAGGCTAAGCATTCCTGATTCCTCCAATGCATGCACAAAAGAATCAGTACCCAGTAAAAAAATATCAAATACTCTATCGCAACGCGAGAGAATATAAATCAACTCAACCAAAGACATAATCACCAGTCACTTTATCACCACTCCCCTTACAATTAGGGTATATACATCATAACAAGTCTTCCATCAGTCATTCACCTGAGTCCTCTTCCTTGCATTGTTCGAAATGGCGGTGAGCACGCCCCAGACATCAGGATCGGAGCACGGGAGCGGCTGCGCCACGATCCTCGTCGCCACAGAAACCACCGCGTCTCTCTGACTCGCCGGCTTCTTCGCCGCCGGCGGCACCGAAGAGTCCTGGACCTCCTGTCTATTAGCCGCCGCCGGATTCGCAGCGTCGGAGATGAGCCGAGGCTCAGTCCTAGGGCTCGGCTTCGCGGCCGATTGAGTCCCGGGGTTCTCTTCCACCATCGCCATCAAGGGAGAGTTCGGTGACGGTGTGAGGGGAGTGAGTAATGAGTATATGAGGGGAGTGAAATGGTGCGGTTTGGTCGTGAATGGGCAATCGACCGAAGTCAGGAAAATGGGAGATTATGACAAACAAAGAAAGTCAGGAAGACGATTGAGTCCTTACGGATCCTCTGAACACAATTCTGAACGTTTGATCGATCGGCATAATCGTAAGCGGTTGTACAAGAGACTCATATAAATTGTAATATTTTTTTTGTTCTGAATTATATGAATAATTTGATCCGATACGTGATTTAATATAAGAATTGAATTTGATTGATACATTATATCTCACTTTTTAATGATGATGAGAATTGATGTAAAAATATATGAAAGAAGTTAATATGATGAGATAGAATAGTGTATTAAGTTTAATATAAATTTGATTTCAGATATGAAAATAAAACAAATGTTGTATTTTGAAACGATAAAAAAAACATTATATTTCATATAAAACGAAGAAAATACTAATATTTTATATATTGTTAAATCATGGTATTTCTTGTTACATGTTGTATGTGATATGAAACCAAACAATGCTACGTTGGTTGCAATAATGTTATTTTCGGTCATTCCGGCAACCACAATAGTGTGCAACTTTTGGAAGTGATGCTCCTCCTGTCCTTCATGACAAACGCAAATGAAGGATTGGTCATTGAAATGACTTTGTTGATATGTTTATCAATCCAAGCGTTACCATGCATCATAATTTACCAACGATTCACAGCTGAAACAGTAAAACTCCAAATCAAACAAAAGGTGTTATGGGACATGAGCGCTACCTGCTGACTACGATCTGCCAAATACAAGTCTTCTATCATACACGTTCAACGCCATTCAGGGCAACACAGAGACGAGACACAACATCCCAACTGGTCCTCATCATGGCACAAAAAGAGAGCATGACATGATTCAGTCATCTGAACCACGGGCTTAGACTGATCCATAAACTCTCACTACTCCCGGACCTAGACACGGCCCAACAATCCTATAGGTCCGACCTGCTGGGCTTCAGCCAAACGACATTCGGCCCAACAACTAGAGGCCCGAATCGTCCACTTCATGCCAATAGGCAAACAAAGCACCGCAAAAGCCGGCTACAGTGCATGCACACCACGTGGTTCCCATTCAATGCCTCGTCTGCCGCACGGCACCAATCACTCCCAAAATCCACTCGGCGAGTGCAAAACAATCGCTCTAACCCTAAACACGGTAACACACAAGGATTCCATGAGAGAGAGAGAGAAACAAACCAAAAAATCGAATAACGCGCCACATTCCAAAAACCTGGACCCACAAACCAAATCCACACCGTCCAATATCTCCCCCACCATCTACGGACAAGATCACCCCAATACACAAACGAAAATCTACGAAAGTCTCATAAGCAGTAACCGAGGGTCCCACAGTACCTGACCCCTGCTAAAATGCGCATAGCTACACTACAAGTAAAATCCCACAAAATAAACCAAAAAAAAAAAAAAAACAGCTGTGAAATGACAAATCAGGACAAGACCACAAACACAATGGCAGAAACCAGAAACGACGTCGCATGAACCACCCACGCCGGAACCCTAGCCACGCCGCCGTTCTTCCCCGTCGCGCTCTCATCGGACCTTTCCGCCGGCGCCTCCGCCGGCGATCCCTCAGGCGTCTCCGTCGGCGGAGCAGGCGGCGACGCCACCGACGCCGGTGCCTCCGCAGGCACTGGAGCAGCCTTACTCGGCGCCGGAGCAGGCACCGCAATCACCGGACCAGGCGCCGGCGCCGGAGCTCTCCCGAACAACTCCTCCGGCAAAAGCACATTAGAGACAGTGAAAATTACCACCGGAGTCGAATCAATCACAACACCCGAGATCCTCGCCGAATCGACACCAGTATGAAGATAAACATCATCGCCGGCGGTGCTGGTCGTCAGATCGAATTTCCCGGCGCCGCTGGTGGCGAGAGTCGAGATCTGATCCTTAGTCGTCTTGAGCGTTCCCTTGGGGGAGTAGTTGTTGAGGGCGTGGTATTGGAGGAGGGAGACGAGCTCGGCGTTGCTGAGTTTGGTGAGATCGGGGACGCCTTTCGCGGTGAAGGCCTCGTCGGTGGGGGCGAACACGGTGAGTGCGCCCGAGGGTTTGGAGATTTGGGATTGGTAGATTTTGAGGACGCCAGTGGTGGTGATGAGGGTGGCGAATGTCTTGCATCCGGCCTTGTCGAGGAGCGCCGTGAAGTTGAGCGACGAGGCGGTTGGGGCGGGCGCGGTGAGGATCCCGGGAGCGATGATCGGAGAACTGATCTCGAGGACGGAGATGTTGTATGGTATCTGCAAAGAAGTTGAGAACAATAACGAAATTAGCAGGTCGAACTTGAAAAACTGGGTTTGTAATGGCAAAATTAGGTGACAAGTACCGAAATCAGTGACCTAACATAACAATCTAGGATGTTAATCTAGGTAATCCTGTTGCAAACATGGTCTAAGTGATGAAATAGAGATCCATGTGGTGTCAATTTTGTTACGAATAATCAAAGACTGACATTAACAATGAAGTAGCTAGACGATGCAGCATCACATAGAAACCCGTTCATAAATCCCCCATGCAACACCTTACAACATATTATCTACACGGTGTAAAATCGTATACTGACTCCATCCACTGTGAATTGATTTCAACTTTTACCTGCTTGACGGACTTGGCATACGTCGAGTCCAACTTCGCCCCCGGCACAGCCGACCCAAACCCGACAATCCCGCCCCTCAAATCCGTAATATTAACAAACCCAACCCTCCCTTCCGCACTACCGGTCGTCTGATACAACGTGGTCGACAACGTCGTCCCGTTCGCAATCGAATGCAGCTTCTTGGGATCATAGTAGTCCAACAACACATGGAGTTCGAGCACGTTCTTGATAACAGAAAGCGGGTGGTTGGCCACGAGGGACGACATCTCAGAGTCGGAGAGGACGAGGACGGTTATGGTTTGGTGTGAGTTGATGTCATCGGCGAGACGGGTTTCAGTGAGGTAGGTGTTGAACTGGGTGTATTCGGGGAAGTGCGAGAGGATCTCGGTGATGTTGTGGGCTGAAACCACGGCGGCTAAGGTGAAGAGGAGTAGGAAAAACGTGGTGGCCATGGCGAGACGGTGAAGAGGAGAGTGGTGTGGTTGAGTCGTGAGTGGGGTGAGGTTTGAGTTGGGGTGATATGAAGTGGGGTTTGGTTTAACCATGGTTAAGGATATTACTTTGTTTGGGGTCACAGCTGGAAAGCTGCTGCGGTGTACAACGGTAACACGGCTAGGATTTGTACCGACTCCAATATGTGGACAACTGAGATGAATAAAAGTGAAGAGGGAGAACACATGGATATGGAAAAAGAAACCTGCGTGTGATTAAGCTTGAAATGAATAAGATCCAATCTATAAAATCCGAGACATATCTTTGAACGATGGGGATTAAAGCATCAGAGACTATCAGAAATCTAAATCAAACTTGAGGGTCTATTTGAACGATCTGAAGTTGATCAAAATCAACTTTAAACCAAAATCTAGGATTGGGTAGAAGCAAATGGTTATGTTAAGAAGCGAAAAACAGCAGTAGCAGCTCATCCTCCCTTTTATTCTCATATCAATCAGAACCATAAATGTTACTCACTCCATAAAGAAATGTCTCCTGCCAACTATAGTATCAGCAATTTTAGCATACCTACACGAGAAAGCAACATATATAGCGGTCCAAAGTGCATGGGACTATAGCACTGAGCTGGATTGACATTAAACCATAATGCTTTTGCGTGTCTGCATATCCATCTACAATGCATCAAGTTCTTAGATTTGAAGACAAAGGTCAAAGGCAGAGTAGCTATATCCTAGATATGGTTTTAATGAAAACTAGCATTGCCGTTTCGGACCATTATCGAGGGGATGCAATTGAATTGCTTACAATAATGCGAAAAGAGGCCTGTAATGATATCTTTTGGGTCCTCTATAAACAGATACAAAAATGCACCTAGACCGCCACAACAACCAAGATAGCCACTAGCACTCGTATATGTATCGAGTTCAGGGAGAGTTTGATGTCCTCGAGGAGTGACTTGAATTCTTGACCAAATGGTAAAGAAAACGATTGCTACCAATGAGTCAATCCTTCCGAACTCATATAAAAATACCATAAAAATGATCTATATTTCCAAAAATGAACAAACTCCATCAGTCCAAATGCCTACTAGTATAATACTAGCAAGCTTTATTTTCTGATACACAAGTGCTACAGCTGGAAAAGAGAAAATAAGGGTAGATAGGAAGAAGAATCAAGGACAATTTTATGCTATGTGAGGAATACTTTCGGTGCCATTTTGTCCCTTGGCCTTTATCCTTTTTGATCTTTTGGTAACTAGCTGTGGCCAATAAAGCATGTAATTATTTCACCATGATACTTTCTTACAAATAGCTATGGATGCACGGAACATACCAATGATAAATCACGAAACAAAAAATGCAGAGAAAATGTGACACTGCAACTTCCAGTTTCTCGAACACAAACAATGTGATAGTGACAATTAAGTATGCCCTTGTTTGGGTATCGCCCTGTGATTCATCCATGGTTCATTTCTTTAACACAAGGAATATCAGAGATGCAGATGAAGAAGAAGACTCACCTCTGGACTTTCACTAGAAAAAGCATTTTTCTATTGGATGTCGAGCAACTTCCTTTCCAAACTTCAACAATGAAGATGAAGCCTACAAAAAATACAGGGATAATGATCACCCTAATTCAGATAGGACCTCTGTGTTCATTCAATTCACGAACAACTGAAAATGGAATCAGGAACATACCCGCAGTATCTGCATCGCGCTCATGAGGTTGAACTGGGCTATATATATTCTTGTCTACTTCTGCGCTGCTGATTGCCCTGTGAGCTTACATAGGAACATTGTACACAACGTAGAAAATGTAAGACATTGGAAAACCAAAAATACATGCAAACGAACAAAAGCCTTCATGTATGACATATCCTCAAAACACCAAATAGATGCAGGAAGGAGAATGCTTTCATCATTACACCACATAATCAAAACATACAATAGCTCATTTTAGAAGTTGCCGCTAAACACACAATATTCTGTAGACGAACCTATGGGACACAGCAGCACAACGAATTCTGCTAATCGACAAAAATTGAGGACCAACAAGGCACGTGTCAAATCACATTTCTAACACCCAAGCTCATGTTGTCTTTATATAAAACATATGATGGCATTTCCTTCTAAAATAACTTAGTCAAAGACCTGATAGGTAGGATGAAGAAGCCCTCAT
>JAOVYX010016818.1:0-23672 GCA_035668315.1 Drosera spatulata | reverse complement strand
AGCCCAAGACTCTCTTGCGTTCTCAAGAATCACGAGTTAGGCTGAACTCGAGTGAAGGTGTGAGTAACTTGAGTGCCACACGGGTTGAAAACTCTATCCCCGTGACATAAGTCTACTCTCTTCGTCTCATAATATTTACAATCGTCTGATCCGGTACGGGAATTTATATGTGCTGAATTTTTATGAAATTTGATGAAATTTTTTTTAAGGATAATTGGGTAAATGAAATTGTTATGATAGAAGATAATGGATATAATGTATCAAAATATGATTAATATAATTTATTTAGATTAAATATTCGTTAAAAGAAATTATAAATAAATTAAAATAATAAAAAAATATTGGATGTATTATGGAAGAAAAGGAGCAGTTGTTTTGGATCAGAACAGTCACGTATGCACAAGTTTGAAGTGAAAGGACGAAGAAGCCTTCAAGCAATACCAAAAACAACTTGTAATGACAGTACATGCATCATTTTGCATTGGCCACTTGATCTTCTTTGAATCATATGGTTTTGGTTTACTCATGGCATCATTTTGCTTTGTTGGCATTGTCACTAGCTACATGGAGTCGAGACAAGATACGGAACGTTCATGACGAATAATAAGCACGTCAGTCTATTATTTAAGTTACGAGCTTATTGTTCTGTCCTCCATGATAACACGATTGTTTTGTCGGAGTCAGATCCTTTGTCAACTTTTTAATTTTTAATTTTAGTTTTAGTTCTTCTTTTCCCCGTTACAATAGAGGTGCAATGGATGAAAAACCAGTACGTATGATGCGATTCAAGGAGGAAAAGAAAAGATGAAAAAGGTTTAAAGGGGTGTACAATGCGTTTGCGTGCGGGTGAGTCCAAACACAAAGGTACATATTTACTTGAGGCCCTTATATGAGGCCAAGAAAATTAACGTATTTAGTGATTATTTTACTTTGAAGGAATTTGTTTGTACTCCCTAATTTAACAAGATCCAATCCACATATAAGAACATTATTTTTCTAAACTTCTTTAGTATTTGTACATTCCAAAGTTTGAAAAATAAGGTTTTAAGATTTTTATGATGGGAATCAAATTCCAACTCAACATGCACAGTCATAGTCTTAAAACATCTAAAAACAATATTTTAATTAATATTTAAGAAATGTGTTTCATGATATAAATGTGTCAAATAACAAATGAACAGTTAAGATTAGAACAGCAAAAATCAAGGATTGGGATTAGAATATTATGTTTTAATCTCAACCTTTCATCTTTATTATTTTAATCTTAACCGTTCATTAATTAATAGACACATCTATGTCATGACACACACAATTTTTCTTTCTTTCAATTATCAGTATAACATTCTCATTATACCAATAAAATTACAACACTTGTTTTTATTGAGGTACAATAAAAATTACACCACTTTCCTATCTTAATGTTTTTTCAATAAAATTATAAAATATCTATATTTTTTATTTTATATTTACATCAATCCCCGTTATGATTCTCCTCCTTTTCTTTTTTTTTTTCTTTTCATTCTCTCTCTCACATATTAAGAAAAACAAATAAATCATATTAATAAAATCAAATACACATATATAATTTCTCCTATTAAATCAAAACCATACAATTCTTCAACAACAAAGGCAGCATCATTCTCATTCGCAAGGTATACTCCCTGCGAGCTGCAGGTACACCGTATAATTTTGTGCGAGTGCAGTGGTAATTTGTACACTGGAGAGAGAGAGAGAGAAAAAAAAAAAAAAAAGCAAACCAAAGCAAAGGGAGAACAAAAGAGTTGGAGAATAGTCAGAATAATATTATAATCCACCACGACACCAGAAAACGAGGCGGCCGAGGACAGGCCAACGGTGGTGGCGCACGGCGGCGGCGTGGTCGCATGGACGATGAAGAGGAAGAACACGGCATCTCCAGGCACATCGTCCCTCGCAGCTTTGACCGAAATGACCTCTTTGCCCCCTTCTCCTCTTTTCTGCTTCATCGGCTCCTCTCCTCTCACCACTTTCCCAGGTAATTTTCTTCATCATTTTGTGTCTATTTTGAGTTTCTTTGATTGATGGTTTGTTTGTTCGTTTGTTTGTTGCCTGATCTTTGGTTTTGAGCGTGGAATTTGGGTTTCGGTTTTAGGGTCTGTCGTATGCCAATTCCTTGTGGTTTTGGAGGGTTGATTGATCGATTTGTTATCGTGGTGATTGATCGAGAGACGCGGAGTTACACGAGGATTCATGTTGGTTTTAGGGTGATCCATGGATGCAGTTCTCCCTTGTTCGAATCATTCTGTCATTTTCACTTTCTAGCTCCGGATAATTTTCATCGAGAACCTTGCAGTTCAAGGCCTCGAGATATAGTGGTACCAGTTAGGAAGAGTAATGATGATTCGAGTGCCTCGATATGGATTCCTTGGGAGGAACTTTTTCATGATGGAGTTTCGGGTTGGTTAGATGTTAGCCTAATTTGGTTGAGGTGAGCAGCTGATTAGATAAAGGCAAGTGGCTAGTTTGGTGGATATTGCTGCTCACTTTGATTGCTTGCTTTTTTATAGATAAGTTCGTTACGAGCATATGAAGGAACCGGATGTGAGAGGCGAGTGTGAGAACATTGTTATTCTTTCTGTTCATGCTTGAAGGCGCGTTCGACAGTTTAGGTATAGTGAAGTCCTTTGAAGAGCTGGGTTGTTTGGGACTTGAGGAGAATCCACAATGTTGCAGATTGGTTTTTCAGAGAAGTTGATATCTAAGGTTTGGATTTTTTTCTACTTGTACGTTTGGAATCAACTTAAGCAAATGTGTTGCGGTGTCAGATAGTTTCTGAAACGAGTCCACTCAGTCTAGTATTTGATGATTATGATGTCTATGCAAATGTCTGCTATGGTACTGACTTGTGACGTGGAGGTAGTGCCTTTGGGGAACGAATACGTTTTGTTGAAATCTCAGACACATTGGAAACCCTAAGAAATGAAAAGATAGATTCTGCTAGGTAATGTCGTCTACATATGGTGCCTGAGTAAGGCTGCATCTTGTTCTTTGAAGTCATCTTTGAATGGCATGCCATCTTATTGATGTTGTTTCATTAGTTTCCGTCTCTATCATCGTGCCAAAGCAATAGTAAGAAGAGAAGATATTATGGGTAACGTTAATGAGCTTTTATGGATGAGACATGTTTTATTTTGCATCTTTAGATTCAGAACGTCAAATGGGTTGTGTATTAGGTCTAAAAAACCGTTTTATTGGTTAACTGCTTAACCCATTTCTTATGAACGATTTGATTAAAATTATTGTATTCTAATATAGTATACACCAGTATTATAATATTTTAGAATTTCCTAATGTGAGGTTGTGAGCACAAAACACATGTTGGTGATTTAGGATGTTGGAAAATTTTCCATTTCAGGGTTGGTAATATAATCATGTGGTATATTTAGTTTTGTTGCATCTAATATGGTTTTTAAAACCATATATTTTAAAGTTTATTGATCTTTTCAATTATTGATCATTATTTCAGTATTTTCTTAGTAGTATTATTTGCGAATATAACTATCTTCATGTTATAGAGGAGGATATGATGTGTTTGAGGGTGTTCCTATTTTGTTGGGTTATTTGCATGAATCAATGCTGTGTTTTCACTTGTATCATTATCATGGCGCCATCTAGTTATATCATTATTTTTGTTGTGTAATTGCTATCCTTTGATATTGATAAACCAGGAAAAATTTGTTGCCACTTGATGGGCATAATAACTTTTAGTGAGTGGTTCATTTCTTTCTTCCTTGCTCTATGTTTATCACTGCTTATGTCCAGCAGTTTGCAACATTTCTGTATTTTGGAACTTTTCTGCAAGATATCATGAGCTTGTGATCAAGTTGGTTGTATTGTTTAACAGGCGGTGCTTCCCTGATCTCGATGAAAACCCTATGGATGGAAACTTCACTGATGTTGTTATAAGAGCTGGGAAGTCCCTGAATTTCGAGATGTGTGATCCTCTTAAAGCTCCAACAAGTAAGAAACCTCGCCAGGAGCGCAACTGTGCAAGGCCGAAACAATATGATAGTCCCTCAGAGGTCATGGAGCAGCAAATCTGGAAGGAGTTCCCTGAGGACCTGATGGAGGTTGTCATTGCAAGGCTTCCCATTGCTGCATTCTTCCGCTTTCGAGTAGTCTGTCAGAAATGGAATTCCTTGCTTTCCTCCCCTAGCTTTTCCCATCACTGTGCACAGGTCCCACAATCCCAGCCTTGGTCCTTCACGATCACGCACGGAAAAATAACTACAGGTGCCATGTACGACTCAACTGCAAAGAAATGGCATCATCTGATGATCCCTCGGCTCCCACCCGAGTTGTACCTTCTCCCAGTGGCTTCTGCCGGTGGTCTCATCTGTTTAAATGATATTGGGCACAAAAAGTTCTTTGTTTGCAACCCCCTTACGCAGACCTGGAAGGAGCTGCCTGGCCGGTCTGTCAATGTCTGGTCGCCCATAGTTGTTGGGATGATCTGGACTAAAAGATCATGCACTGATGGCTACAAGATCATCTGGGTGGGTAGCGACGGGAAGCATGAAGTCTATGACTCCATAAACAATTCATGGGCACAGCCAGGAGACATCCCACTGGAGATCAGTGTCCCGCTTTCCCTGAAATTTAAGTCCCAAGCTGTGTCCATCAATACCACAATTTACTTACTGCGGTCGGATCCCGAAGGGATTGTGTCCTACGATTTGGAGAGTGGGGTCTGGAAGCAGTTCTTGGTCCCGAACCCACCTCACTCGACTGACTACACCCTAGCAGAGTGTGGAGGTCGGATCATGCTCGTGGGATTGTTGACTAAGAATGCCGCTACATGCGTGTGCATATGGGAGCTTCAGAGGATGACTCTCTTGTGGAAGGAGGTTGACAGAATGCCAAACATCTGGTGCTTAGAATTCTACGGAAAGCACGTCAGCATGAACTGTTTGGGCGACAAGGGTTTGCTCATGCTGTCAGTTAGGTCACGATTGATGAACCGGGTCGTTGCATATGACGTATTGAAGAAAAAGTGGCTCAAGGTTCCATGTTGTGGCAAGTCTCAAGGGAGAAAGCGGCGTTGGGTTGCTTATGGAACTGCTTTTTACCCATGCCTTACTGCTGCGCCATAAACTTCTTCTTCATATTGTCTTACCCTGCATAATTGTTATAAGCTACATTATGTCCATTTGTTATTGTTTTCTGTAACAACATAGATATCAACCTGATGTTACGTTGTAGCCTTGTAGGAATAATTACTTTGGATATAAGGCTCCAGCTTGCTGTAGTTATGCGATTGAGGCTGTATTAATATTAGCAATTGCATTGCTGATATCTTCAGTCCATTGCTCATTTCTCAGTAGGCTGTGCTGTGATTCGAACGCTTCATTTCTGCTCTATGTACTGAACACAAGCAAATATGAAATGGACGACTTTTCAATTGAATGTCTTCTTTTTACTATATGGATTAAGGACTGCATATATGCCGATAATTATTCAACAGCTGCTTCAGCCAGTGAGTTTGCTACAATCGGTTCCATGATAGATCTGTCAGTTTATCTCATTCCCTGGTAGCGAGGGCATCCCTCTACAAAGTAAGGTATTGGAAAGATTCATCGCGGCCTTAGAAACTGGAGCAACAAGGAAAAGAGAATGTAGAGCACAAGAAGGTGCATTTTATTCAGATTTTTGAGTTCATCAAATCACCAAGAAACTTAGATCTTTCGTTACAAGCATCTTGTCCCAGACCTGCAACTTGGAAATCAACAAACTTACAAAAAGGACGAAAAAGAAGACTATGTATCGATTTGCCATCTGTGGATCGGTTATGCTATGTGAACTATCAGCTTACGCCATCCCTCCACTAGTTGCAGTCCTGATGATCTGGAATAGCGCTGTAACAAAGAACCCAAAGATAGTTAGCAGCGAACAAGCGATATCAAACTACATTAGCAGCAAAGAGAAATATAAAGGTGCCAAAAGCTCTGGAATCAGTTGTTCATCATGCGAGCTGGACATATTCAGCTATTTGAGTTGCTTTGAAGCTACAGATGCATTAGATTTATCCAATAAAGGATTCCACGTTCAACGTGCTTAACAGGAAACTGACGATGGGCGGCAGGACTATATATACACAAGAGGACTAGGAAGAGTTACATGATCCGATGACTACAAACACGAAGAACCCAAGAAGAACTGGTCCGACGGGATAGTTGGATTCCTTCTTAGTAGTTTCTGGAACAATGCCTCTCCTGGTGATGTTCTTCTCGAATTTCTGTATCTTCTTATCTGCCAAGCGTCTTGATGTAGTCTGCACAGAGCACAAAATTGCAACTTCAATACCAACATGTTGAAATGAGCAGCCCAAAACAGTCTGGGACAAAAGCCAAGAAACAGCTCGACAACACAGGCAATCTATATGAATGGAATCCACAGACATAATGCGTTGAAGGCGTCAATGATAACTTTCTAACTCGACTTCAACAAAAGGCCTCAAAAGCCCCATCATGACAATCTTGAAGGCTCATCCTATGCAAATTGTCTCGATACTTCATTTTATCTCGAGAGTTAGGAACGCTTTAGCATGGCATTGCCGCTTGACGCATTGAACAACCTTTCTCACGAATTGAGATCATGCTACCCATAAACCTGTCAGTTTATATTAGGCAAGGATGGAGTTACCGTATTGTATCGTCCATGCTTCAAACCGAGAAAAAACCTAACCACAACAAAGAATGCACTTATTTACATGGCCGTGGTGATGTGAATAATCTAGGCAACAATCCCGATTCTTAGTCTATCAAAAATTTTATCAATAATGACAATCGATCCCATTCGTCAAAGATCATCCATCTCACGGAAATCATGTCCCCAAAATCAATCTCACTATTGACAAACCACATAAATCAAGCCCCATCTGCTCACACACCAAATTCACATCCATCAAATCAATAAAACCTTGAATTCCCTGATCCGGAAATCCAAGCATACAACAAAATTCACGAAATCTTGCAATCCCATTCTCTCACAATTCATCATCAAACAAATTTCCCATAGCGACAACGCACACAAAAAAAGTTAAATTTTTATAAATCACCCAATAAAATCCATAGGAAGAATAGCGAGAGATACAAACCATTTTAAATTATGATCGGAGATCTCGTTCGCCGGCGGTTTTATTCAAGATGACCGGAAATTATTTCTCGGACT
This sequence comes from Drosera spatulata, assembly GCA_035668315.1. Lineage (NCBI taxonomy): Eukaryota > Viridiplantae > Streptophyta > Magnoliopsida > Caryophyllales > Droseraceae > Drosera > Drosera spatulata. Next base: position 16,463 of record JAOVYX010016818.1, on the reverse strand, counting down.
TTATTTCTCCCAATTCTCCGATGATGTTTTCTTGCAAGTTTTTGCAGATCCGTTTATATATAGACTTGGTTGTGGTAGTTGTTATCACGGGGAGGAGGAAGAGGAGAAATGGTCAACGGGTCAACGATGCTGCCGACGTCAGAGATTGTCCACGTGGGCTATGCCACGACTGAGGTTTTGATTTCATTGGGCGCAGTATGCCACGTAGATTAGCACGTTGACACGAGGGTTTGACTAATTAATGGAGATTAATATGCAGGGATTAGTTTGAGTCATTAATCTTTTTTTTGTCTCCTTAGGACAAGTCCAATGGGATGGATAAATGAGTTGATAAAGCTATAAAATAGTGACAAATCCAATTTAATGCATTTTAATGGGATAATTTTTTCCATGCAAAATTTGGCATTTCTCAAATCATTAGTGATATATAGGAACACATTTGACATAACGGTATGTTTTTCCACTTCATCAACTTTGACACAAAAAAATAAAAATAATCCCAACTAATATATGTGGTTCTTTCATAGCCATTTATTTAGCCCATTGTTAAATTATAACATAGATCCATTGAAGCAATATTAACAAATTTTGATAAAATACTACTATTCGTGATCAAAAATTAGCTTTTATTATTCAAATATGGCATGTATTTTTGAACTTGCTCTTATCCTGACAAAATCTAACAATTAATAGGGGTGATTTTCAATGGGAGTAACCCATCTATGGTAGGTCATAATTTTAACTCTTTTTTTTTTTTTCCGTTGATGGTAGATATGAAACTCTATGGTGATATTTGGTACTCGGAGCTTAAAGATTAAACGATGAGAGTATTCTCCCCTAGTTAAAGAGGCTGTAATATATAGGATAAAATTCCGATTAATGAATACCTCAACTAGATGGATACTTTTTTCTTTTTTTTGATACTTGATTAAGGGATACGGGTACCAACATAGCATAGAAATTATTCACCCTAACTACAACGAAAAAGCTGTTATTCATTACAACAAAAAACAAAAAAAGAGTTGTTATTCATAAGTACTACTATCAATTTACACTTGAAATTTAAGAATTCAAAGGCAACATTGTATTGTTATTGAGTGGAGTAAAACCAAGTGCTATTCAAATCACAACCAATCAAATTGGGAATCCACATTAAGAAGCTAATCACAAGCAGCAACAACGCTGAGCTCATATAAACTTCATCCCTGTGTCAAACATATGCCAATCTGTTCCAACAGGAAAGATAAAAACACGATATCTAAACGAAGCTCATTAACTAAATACATTTGATCTACATCCATATCAATCCGCGGCATGCATATGAACATGGAGAATGCAGCACTAGCCATAAGCGACCACAAAGCGAGCCCTGGAGTCTCGGTCAAAACTGAGAACAATTGAATCAGAATAATCACGCTATGTGGATGAAAACCATTGTGTCGTTGGATAGGCGTGAAAGGTACCCGCCTAGAAAGACTGCATGGGCCAGTATACACGAGCCAGCAACAGTTTTCGACTCTGCTCAAGCTGATAACGGGTATACAGCCCCTTCCTCCGTATGCTAAGAATCCATTTCTGAAACAGAAATACAGCCGGGTCAAGAACAGTTTCCGGCGATTCTTGCATAGCATGTTGCATGGTGGATACCTCGACACAACTAGTTTCATTCACCGCCGTCTAATATTATAACCTCAGCTGCACCTTTACCCACAGATTCTATCCGAGCGTTTAACCAGACATCTTCTGTGTTTTCCCGCGCTTCTTGGCTGATAGCTTTTTCGTGATCACCCTCATGAGCAGGTCCCTCCGTGCCATTCACGTCTGATATCGCAACATCAGCTGTTTCTTTAGCCTCTGATTCCATCCGGGCGTTTAACCTGACATCCTCTGTGTTTTCCTGTACTCCTTGGCTAGTAGCTTTTTCAGGATGACCCTCTTGCGCAGGTCTCTCCGAGTCATTCACGTCGTCCTCCAATAGGTTTTCTAGCATCATGGGGCCTATCACCTGAAGCAGTTCGACCGGGATAGCTGCGGGGTCCAACTCCCAACAACCCTTGGGAGCATTTGGAGCTTCTCTACCCGAAAGCAACTTCGCAGGAACCTGATGAGAGAAACGAAGCATCTCTTCACTGGGGATTCTCCTTGCTTCCTTTGGATTCATATGGTGATGAAAAACTGTCTTCAACCCTGCAACTTTCACAAGAGGAATCACCACCACACCGACTTCATCGTCATAGTCAGAAAGAACTTCTACCATTTCATACTTGTGTATCACTTCGCTTGCTGTGAGTTCATCCCAATCCGGTGACCAATTCCTATACAACGCCCACACATCCCCTTTGCTTGGGAAAATACGACTATCTCCTTGGCTTCCTTTTACCCACCTAACCTTGTGAGAAAAAGCATCGCGTGAGTCATAAGTTTCAAATCCACCTGTTTCGAAATCCCCACAAGTCTTTGTAAAACCAGACCCAACCCAGTTCTGCATACTTGGATCAGAACTTGTTTTCGAGTTTAGCCATCGAATCTGCATCTTGAATGGATTCCGCGACAGTATTCTGTGAATAAAAGCATAGTATCTCGGCATTCCATCGTCGTCATCATATGCAGCCCATACCTGATTCTCACTAAAGGAATTCTCAGTTCTATCTTTGTCAAAATCACAGAAATCTGGATCTGGCACATCAATGGACATGGGAACAAAGGTCGCTTTATCTCTCAAAGTACATGATCTCCTTGACCCCTGATTACATGAGTCAGAATTTAGCTTAGCGTTTTCACTTCCTTTTTCCTCTTCATGAGCATTTCTGCTAGATTTCTCCTTTTGCAGATCACTACTGGCCAGATCAGACCATTTCTTTTGACATACATTATTCCGAATTTCTTTCATGGCTTTCTCCGCCAATATGCCACGTAATACAGGATAGGATAACTCCCGCAGATGGTCAGGTTTGCCGACACCATTTATTTCTGTAGTTTCATGTCTCCCTCTACCGACTTCTCCTGTCCTCCAGTTCATATGATTCATACTGTCCCAGTCAGCATTGTAGATAACTCGTCTCTTCTTTGCAAAATCAGGGTGTTCATCAAATGCTCCAAAGCCTGTCTTATCATACACATGGCTCTTCCTCTTCAGGGACTTTTCTCTTCGTTTCCTTGCCTGAGCATCCTCACGCTCTTTTTTTACTTTCTCGTACGTCTCCTGAACGACACTTGCAACTTGGGAGACAGTAGAAGCACCAGCAGGCCCCGAGAATGGTACCCACTCAAAATTGTTGCGAGAATTCGAGTTACTAGAAGACCCAGGGCGAACACCTGAAGCTTTGGTCTTGCTAGAAGAATTTTGACGAGCAGATGACCCTGAACCTTTACGAACCGGCGGCGGAGTCTCTTTGGCAATAAAGGGCTGATGGCAATTGGGGCAAAGTAAATTGTGGTTCAGATACTTCCTGAGATACTCATACTGCACCTTACACTTGAGGCAGACTGTCCAAAACGTAGTACCAGGCACAGAGCTGTTCTTATTAACTCTTGAACTTCCTGTATTAGGTCTTGAAGTTCCTGTACTAGCTCTTGAAGTCGATGCATTCGCCTTTGCAAAGTTATAGAACCCGTTAGATGAAGGAGGCGGTGGACCATTACTCGGAGGCGTGGCTTTCATCTGGACGCTCCTGCCATTCCTTTTCTGATCATAGGCTGCTTTCCTGGTTTTATCTGATAACAAGCTCCACGCCTCAGAAAGGAGTTTAAAAGCTCCTTCAGCTCCAACCGATTTATTCTTATCGGGGTGAAGCATGAGGGCAAGTTTCCTGTACTGCTTTCTAACAGTGTCATCATCAGCAGCTGAAGTAGTGCCAAGCACACGGTACCAATCAGCCTCCCCATTTACTTTATTCTCTGCCGATAAATGGACCTCGAAAGTTGCCAACATCTGCTCAATGCCTTCCAGTCCAGGAAACAATGCATGCGCCTTCATCGCGAACTTCTTAGCACCCCTAAAATCTTTTGCAAGGAACTTCCTTTCTGCGATTGCTTTGGACCGAGCTGCCTCATCTCTGTTACACTCCATGCTAACTCGATCACCACCAATTATCCCCTTCGTTCAGCTCATTCAACAGATCAAGCTTCCCTAGAATCTCGATGATCCTATATCAAATACCCAAATGTGCAAAACAGCTAACTCAGAACCTCCATGGATACAACATTGTCGAATCGAACCCAAACGACAAAGACCCACAAAGCGAAACTCATCTAAGTCACCAAAGCAATACTACATTTGCATCGCCCAGTTAATTTCATCACCCAATTTTCGAATAAAAACAAATAACTATTCAAAATCATAAAAGCAAAAAATCATCACTGCAGTTCAATGCTTCATTTGCAAAGCACCACCAGTACAATTGAACCACCAAAAAAATGACGAGATTCAAAATCGATGATATCAATCCGCAGAGTACTCCAATCAATGAAAAATTCAACTCTCAGGAATCGAAAACGGAAACCCTAGAGCTAGTGATCGGCACCCAAACCCTAGAACAACTACTCATGGGTTGAAAATTGAGATTTTTGAAGATAATGATGAAACATATTCGAGGAAAAATGGGGAATTTTAATGGTTACCTGATGATGAATTTTGGTTTAGGAGGCATCACCATGGACCGACCAGCCCATCATTCCCAATTGGAAGTTTTAGATTCCCCTTCGTGTTTTGCCCCAAATTTCTAAAGATCTGTGATGAGAGCAAATGCAAATAGGGTTTCTTTGTTTTTGAAAGTAACCTAAAACTTGAGCAAATGGGACTCTTTTTAACATTTTTTAGGTGGTGAAACCGTTATATATCATGTCTCTATTGACATATACGTGATCGGTACGATCCAACGGTCGAGATCACATGATGTGAGATGTATGTATTATGTATCAGATTAATTCATCCATTCGTATATTAATTTTTATTTTCTAAGGAATATTCAATATATTAATATAAATTTTATTTTATAAAAATTTTTTGTAAGATTTTTATTCATAAAAAGAAAATTAAACTCCTTGATTTTGTCGTTAGTGTTAGATAGGTCTATTTTTATTAATGAAATCGCGATTAAAAATTAAAAAAATTGAGAATCATATGAAACTCACAACCAAAATAATTTATAAAAAAAAGTCAATAGTAAAACTCTTTTCTTCATATCTAACCTATGGTTTGGCCGTGGTTGAGAATTGTAATCATTATTACTATGATGTTGGTGCAAAGCATTTCGTAAAAAGGGGAATTGTTTAAACCCATAATAACATTACACAATAATCCTAGAACATATGTTACCACGTGAGACACACATTCAAACACGAAGTCCACGTCACCCATTCCCCTCGCACATACACAAGTCCTCTCCCTCACCCATCGCTGGCGCAGGGGGCCCCACAACATCGCATATCCAAGCTCACCGGCTTCCCTTGCCGCCGCGTAATAATTACCGTCGATTTCCTCATAGATGGAATGGGATGAAATTTGTGAAGAATTTTTGGATTGGAACAGGTAGGTTTTGAGTGCACGGACGTAATATGGTTGATAGGTCCTTTGTGAATGAACCGTTGTAGGAAGCTGGTAGGTTTTTGGTGTGGATACGACTACGATCTGATTTCAAAGGAGCTCTCGGATGTGGTCTGGTCTGGTTGTGTATCTGAGGCTTGGTTCGTAGGAGTTGAATATTTCCAGTGACACTTGTTTAACAAGTATGAGATATTGATCTATCTCCGGAAAGGATAGCACGATGATTGCATTCTCGGTCATGTGTGCAATTTCTTCTGCATGAGGTGATCAGATGCATTCTACAGATTTACGAGAAAAACCTACTGGCTGTTTTGGTCGTGATTCTGCTATATAAGGGACGAAGAGACGCGAGTCATAACAAAAAGGCTCATGGCTCACATCTGCTCGACGGAGAACTATCTATTTGATGCAGTATTATTCATGTCCTTTCATGCTAGTCTAAGATGAAATATGGTCAATCTCGTTTACGTTAGCTGGCCTATTAGAAGACCTTCTTGTTCCTTGTATATCCTTGGACCCAACTCGGTACTCTTGCAGTCTTGCCCTGATGTTGGTCTTGCCGTGAGAACGCTCTGCGAGTGATAAGAGTGCTGTGTGATTAGTGGTTGATCAAGAAAAATGACATTTGTTCACACTGATAATACTCCCTATTATGTTTTGGAAACCTTCAGCTGCTTGCTAATGCTTTGTTCATAACAGATGTGATTTAGACCGGCCTGGTAAAATGGGATCCCGTGTCAGCTTGTATATGATTTAGATATACTGTATCCGTAGTTGAGAAATTATTTGAAGGTATCTGTTGCTATCCCAGCCTCATATGGTTTGATCTAGCAGCTCTGCAATTATTTTCACCAAGATCTGTCATAGAGAAACTGACAACTGCGATCTGTGCTAATCTTCCGATTCTTTCATTTGCATTTTCCACTCGAGGATTTAGATCCTCTCTGTTAGTTCCAAATATCACAATGCTCTTCTAGAGACAAGAGGCAATTTGTTTCCTATGTACCATCTTGTTGGTGATACCTGCAACACTTCTTTGTGATTATTGTGCAATACTTTTTCTCATTCCCCTGGTTGATACCCTCGGCTTCCTATCAAGAGTTTTGCATCGACATGCTTACTGTATTACCTTATTGCACAAAAAGGTTCTGCTGATGTTTTATGTCACGACTCTGTATTTTTGGTTCGCTTTACTCCAAGTTCAATTCTTGGCCTTCTTGATATTTGTACTGAATATTTGGTTCGTGTATTTGTTAGACGTTCCATTTGACGCTGACACCACGAGGAAGCTTCTACATGCTTACTTCCATATTTCTCTTTATCTATGCATGAAGGTCGAATGGTCCTCTTAACATACGGAAGACATTCCCGTGGACCATGCGAGTAGTTGCGGCGGAGATGAAGACGATGTGTGCCTGAAGTTTGGTGGATGTGTTGTCATACCTTTCGTTCTGTTCTATTCATTTGGTGAGAACTCAAGGCCGAGGGTGTCATCTTTATCTGGGTTAACGGTTGTTCTTTGCCTTTCTATTATCAGATTAAGATCTTACATTTTCTCAGAAGACTAATTTCTGCAGGAGACTTTCTTTTGGTTCAGCAATGGATGATGTCTACATTGTTTAAATCTCATCAAGTTAACAATTTATTCTTGAAAAGGTGTTTTACATCTAGATCAAAATATAAACTGGCAGGCATTGTTGACAGTTCTAAATTCAAGAATCCGAAGGTACCTATGACAGATTCATGGGATCTATTGCATCAGCGGACTTTGAAGATTTCAGATGATAATGATACTTCTAACTTGACAAAGAAATCCCTCTCTCTTTTAAATTATACTCTCTCTCCTCCCAAAATAAATATAAAGATTTATTTTGAGGATTTATCGAGACAAACTTATACTTAAGTCGTGGGACGATCAAACATCATTTTTCGTAAAATTATCTTGAAATATTAATAATAGTTTAGATTATGTACTTTAAATCTGTACCAGTGACGTAATTTTCGTAAGTTGTTAAGATAAATAACAAAATTTTTCAAAATGCACATTAAATAATACAAAAAATGAAATGTTATACTCCCACCGCCCAATTTTAATTAACTTTGCACACATGTCGATGCAAAGTTTGACACACGTGCAACGACGTTCAAACGTTGTTTTTTTATAAATTTATCGTGAAACATCAATGGTTATATAAATTACGTACTTCAACCTAATACATGTTGCGGGACGATTAGACGTAATTTGATATAAAAATAAAATATGTATTCATACGTATAAAATAATACAATATACATATATATTATAATTAATATGAGAAGGAGAAAGTATTTATTATGAGACGAAAAGAATACTCAAGATTTGAACCAGAAACCAAGTAGGTTTCAATAACAAAGTTCACGATGTCTCCAATCTTGATGTGCGATCTCAAACAAAACACAGGCAAAACATGAAATAACACCTCAGCCGCAAATATTATACATTCAGAAACATGACGGAAAATACATGATCAATTCGAGGAACAAGGTAGGTACAAGTCAACAACCTACTGAAACATAGGTATAACCAACGTATTGGTTTCTTCAAGACCTAGAGATAGACTACTTAACATAATCAAGACGTATTATCCACAATGCTTTCTCCAGTAACTCTGAAAAAACCAGTTACCCACCGTTCCCAAGTCCAGCTCCGAAAGATCTCCTCGTACAATAATCAGATCACCAGTCCATCGAAAAGCGCTCGATGTTGTAGTATGGTCTTTCAGGAACACTATCATCTTTTACATTAGCTTCCAAGCTGCAACATAACACCTTACCATTAATACATTTCAAATAAAAAAAAACATCTTATCATTAATACATCAGATATATCTTCCAAGGCAGGAACAAGAGCTTACTGTGAGCCTCTAATCACTATGTTACGACCAGCAACAAATACTAAAATAGATAGACACCTGCTATTGATCGACAAAAACAACAAAGAATATAGGGCTTGATATTTATTCGCACTCTCCTATTTGCTGAAAGAAATTTTGTGGTTCATAGAGATGAGATAGATGTGATTTGAGTCTATCATTAAAAAAAAAACTACTACAGAAGCATTAAAAGTCAGATAGCCCAGATAGTGCAATCCGCAAGGATAGATTAATGTAATACTGTTCACTGCAATGTGCTTCCTTATAATCATGCTTAACCTGATGTGTCAACAAATACCGGGATGCCAAAGAAATGAAAGATTGTGAGGCTATTATAAGGAAAAACCAGTACAAAAGCATTACAAGCATGGTAGCGTATTTAAGATGAAATCTATAGTCCTAGATTAAGGAGACCTAATCTTGATCGCTCAAATCTGCTTCTTCATAAAGAAAGGTGAAAAAAACTCGCCCAACCTGATGCAAAAATCTCCATAAGTGAAAAGGAAAGGAGAAGGAACAAGCACAAAGTCAGAACTGGACTTGTTGTCAATGGAATTGAAAAGGAAAATAATGAGATTGTAACATAGTTACAAAAGCAGAGCAACATAGTTAACATGACAAAGGAGAGATTGTAAAACAGAATACAGAGCAATCTACAAAGCTGACCGTGCAACCCTCCATATCACCTAACATGGGAAAGAAGGAATATCTATCACGTATCAGTTGTGCCCCCAAAGATAGTAATGAACTATGAATGAAACTGAAAATGATGCATCTAAGCAAATCATGATTCCTAAATCCTAATCAAACATCCCACATGATTATGTCACACCACCAAACACGTAATGCCCAGCTACACATTATCGCAAAAGAAGCACATCAATTCACCAAAATTAGGCACACAGGCCATATGCATTTGTCACCTCCTCAGATCACCAACATAGAACAATCTGGTTTATCCACAACGAACTGCGACTGAAATCATAACTAATAAATCCAACAAACTAAAACAAGAGCAAACTACCCAGACCCTAATAAGGAATCCTATCGCTCTATTTGACTTATTCACGCAACAAGAGCCAGCTAGCACACAAAGGCATGAAATGCGCCACCACCCATCATGAAGATTTTCTCATCGCCTATCAGCAAGTTACAATAAGCTTATGATCCAACAATTTTGAACGAAATACCACAAATCATCACCAATCAATCAAGTATATCCACAAACGACATATCCAATAACCATCAACAACAGCTACAAACCTTGAGCGTCCTTTCGAGGCTCATCGTGACCGCAACAAGACACCGCGGCACAAAGAATCGACCTCCCAAGAACCGAAAGCCCCGAAACAAACCCGACAACATACAACACCATAACCAACCCGATCACCCAAGGCATCAACATGAACCCAATCAAGAAAGTCACCGATCCACCAAGCATCAGCGCCAGCGAAATCCCCAACATGAACGACGCGAACCCAGCCGGCGTGATCTGCGCCGCAACATTTACCCTTTCGTTCCTTCGCCGCGGCCCCTGGATCGGAGTTGCGGGGACGATGTCGGCGGCGGCGAAGTGGATCGCCGGCGACGACGGCGGGGATCGAAGGATGCTGAAGATCATTCTCGATAGCTCGTAGAGAACACGAGATTGCTCGTCTTGGGTTCGCATCGTTGAAACCCTAATTGGTCGATTTAGGGTTTCTGGACTCGATTTGGGGATTTTTTTTGGGTCTGATTTGATTTTGAATTTGATGTTGCGTGTTTGTGTGTTGTTTTTTTGCTACATTCGAGGAGAATGGATAACTTTTTTATTGGAAATGGGATTTGGGTGATCGATGACGAGAGGAAAAAATGGAGGTGGTGATGATGGTGTTGGCGGAAATGGTTTGTTTATTTAATTTGCTTATGTCATCAAACTAGAGTGGAGAATGGTGGCCTTCAATATATCATTTTTTTTTATTTGAATTGTTTAAAAGTAAAATTGATATATTTTATTTAATAATATTTTTATATAAAAAATAAATTATTATTTGTTATATTGCATCCATCTTTTTTTTTCCTTTTTTTTTTTATCAATCTCTCTCCTAAACCCCACTTACACTTTACCATAATTAAAAAAAAAAACTATTTCTTCATCAAATCCATAAAAAATTTAACACACACATAAATCAGGATGTCGGATCAAATCGTTCGTTGTATTTTAGGACAAAGGTAATATAACTTATATTTTCTCCGAAAAATTATTCCCTTTGTCTCGTGAAAAATATAATGAATTGATTTTGCACATATGTTGATGCAAAGTTTGACACACGTATAATGACGATCAAACATAATTTTTTATAAATTTATCATGAAACATTAATGTTTATGTAAATTTTATATTTCAACCTAATACATGTTACAGGACGATCGGGCATGATTTGATATGAAAACGAGACATGTATTCATACGTATATAAAAGTACAAAATATGTATGTATTACATTTTCGTGAGACGAAGGGAGTATAACACTTGTTTTATTTGGATGTCTCACGAAAATTACTACTTTCGTCCCAAAATATAGCCAACGGTTTGACCCGACACGCGGATTTATGTATGTGTTGAATTTTTATGAGATTTGATGAAAAAAGAATATTTTGTAATGATAATGGGATTTAGGAAAAAGAATGAGAAAGAAGAAGGAAAGAGATGCTGAGTGTATCTAACAAATGATGATTTGTTCGGATATTTTTTATTTGAAAAAGTTACTAAATATGATATGTTGGTCATATTTTGAAACGATCTGAATAAAAAAATTTGATCTATAATATGAAACAAAGGGAGTATAACGTTTCTTAATTTGATAATAATGACATCAAATCAATTACAGTAAATGCAATAACTCCTTTCACAACCGATACACTAAATTATATTTTTAATATTATTCAAGATATATATAATTTTAATATCTGAATCAAAAGATTATAATTTCACGAAATAAAAGGAGTAAATATCAGTCGTGTTGTTATCCCTTTGTAAAAAATAAAAAAAATAACAGTCGTGTTGTTGGTGTTGTCGATCCATGTTGTGTTGTGTAAATCGTGGAAGTCAAAAGCCAATTGCTAATCGCCTCCGACCTCCCCCCTCCCCCAATGGGCCCCATCCCACTATTTTTTTAATTCCCAATTTTCCCTTGTTATAATAATATTTAAAATTGTTTATAATTTTTAATATATATATATAACATTAAAAATAAATATATATTTGAACTGTACACGTCAATATCTACAAAATAAGACTAATATTGAATATATTTTATAAAATTATTGAAATATATCAGATTATAATATATTTCATTTTTTTTAAATTTTTTCGGATTTCAATCTTGTCACATTTTTCAGATTCTGATCTTATCAATTTTTTCAGATTCCGATTTTGTCAACTTTTTCATATTTCTTCAATTTTTTCGTATTTCAATCTTGTCACCTTTTTCAGATCCTGATCTTATCAATTTTTTCAGATTTCGATTTTGTCAACTTTTTCATTTTCTTCGATTTTTTCGGATAATATTAAACAAAGCTTAATATGATATAATATATCTAAAATAAGGTGCTACAGATAGGTTACTGCATTCACTACATTGCTTCGACTCTGTTGCGGGTATGGAGTATTGGATGAACTGTATGCCTTTGGGGATATTCATTGCTTCAAGGTATAATGTTGTATTATATACATTCGATGCAAATGTTTCGGCTTGTTTTACGCATTTGTCATTGAGCTCCTCTCCGCCTGAAGTCCAGAAACGTCGTGAAATAGCATAGTCTATGTCGGGAATTAGTTTGTTCAACTATTTCTACATTCTCATTATCCTATACCTCCAATCCCGAGATGGTGATGGGAGAACGCTTTCAATGCAGTCCGAGGATGGGCTGATAGTTATGCAGTTCGTCTTCAACTGTGGAATGAAGTGATAAACATCAATCCATGTGATAGACAATATTTTGGAGGAACGATTGAATAGGATAAAATTTATATGTGTTTAACTATTATTAATTTATATTTATTTATAATATAATGATTTTTTTATATTCAATATTTATTTTATTTTGTAGATATTGATGTGTAAAGTTCAAATATATATTTATTTTTAATATGTGATATATATATATATATATATATATTAAAAATTATAAATAATTTTAAATATTATAATAAAAAATAAAAATTAGAAAATGAAAAAAAAATTGGGGCCCATGTGGGGGTTGAGTTGGGGGATTAGTAGCGCCCAAGTCAAAAAGCGGATGTGAGTGACGTAGGCGGGCGGGCCCACGCAACGTAGACGACGTGTATCAACACCAATGATAAACATCCATGTCTATAACGTAGGCGGCACGGTGTTTATCCCGTCGTGTTGATTTCTTTGCATAGCAAAGTTTCACAATAGGTAATAATAGATTCATCATCCAATGTTACAATTTGAATGAGATAAAATAAAATATTTTTAAAATTTATTATTTAATCTATAATTTTAGTTTTATACTTATATCAATCAATATTCAATTGTTTCATAATTTATTAAATGAAAATATATAATTTATGTTGTGATTAGTATTTTACGATTAATTTTATATAAAATGATATTTAAATGTTTGTAATGAGGGTCAAAATTCACCCTGATAAATAATCACAATCGAATTGTCATATTTTTTTACGAGATGGAGGGAGTATTTATATCCCACAAAACAAATTGATCGATATGAGCACTTCGGTGTGTGTTGAATTTTATAGAAATGAGTTATTTGTATTTTTGATTTTGTGAGGAGGAGGACTGAAAAGAAAATAAAGAATGAGAAAAATCAATGGGATGAGTTAATGTGATATTGAATAAAAAAACATAGGTTTTTTGGATTCTGAAAAAGAAAAAGAAAGCCATTTTTGTCATAATTTCTCAACATCCATATTGAAAATATTTCAATAAGAAACTATTGAGGTGGATTCCGGTTGGAGATTCACATCTTATATTTTGTATTTTCTTTCATCTCATTAATTTTTCATATAAGCTATTAAATTTATCAAAAGAATTAACATAACTATTAACATAAAAGGAAAGAAGAGGAACATACTGACATAATCCCGTCAAATATATCTCTATAAGATATGATAATATACGTATATTTTATCTTATTTTTATAAAAAAAAAACTGTTTCTTGATATCCTAATATGTCGAAACTTAATCTTACGATTAGAATAGGAACAATTGATCCCAGTAACATATTATTAATATGTTCGCAATAATTTAAAACGGCAAAAGAAATGTTTTACTATCTTGGAAGCCGTGTATGATCACGTGACCTCACGAATAAAAGGTAAGCGGACAATTTAAGGAATTTGTAAGTAGACAATGCAAGGTACGGTGACCATACGGTAACGCGCGGGGGCACAATTGCAACTTGCGTAACTCACACTGTTTGCAACGAGGAGGCGGTGCGGCGCCGCAACTTGCAAGCTCGAGCAAGAAATAAATTGAAAAAAATCCAAAAGTATTAAATTGAAAAAGCAGATTTCACACTCTATTTAACCCGCAATGCGACATTCCAACTCATAAAGATGACACCGCCATGAAGCAATCGCTTTTTCGTTACCATTCTCTTTCGCGGACAGTCAAAACCTCGACAATGCGATCGGATTCCAGTGGTTCATTTTATCCGATTCTGCGTTTCATTTGATCTGATTCCGTGTCGGATACACATTCTGTATTCGATGTGTGACCTACATGAATCTCAGTTCGATGGATGTTTTTCTGACTCGAGAATGTGATACTGGTGTGGATGGGCCGCGATCGAACATACACTCTCAAGCATGCATCTATCCGTCTTCGAGCACGGATCTCTGTATAATAGCGGAAGTATGTGCGTATAGAACTCTCCACGGAAGGTCAGATGGTTTTTTCTCATCTTGATGAACTTTGTCAACCATACTTCTTATATCTACATAATTACTCTGGTAGGGTAAGTGATTGTGGCGTCAGATTTTTTAGTCTTTTTTTTGTCGGTTTGGATTTTTGATGAGTTGATTTCTCGACATAATATCAAAACGGATATGACATTAAGGTAGCGAATCCAATCCATATGACAACATTTTCAATGTGAACTCATAGTAAAATGATTCACCGTGTCGTGGGCATACATAGTTATGATTCGTAGTTAGTGTATATAACTGAAAGCTGTGAAACGTCGAGCGGGCTAGGTGGTGGATTGTACATCTAGTGTATATCTATCAGTAATCAGTATGATTTTTGGATCAGAATTTCACTCACATCAGAATGTTTTTTTTGGAATCGATATAGTTTAGCTAGTACAAAACGTAGATAACTTTTTTGGCATCCTCTCTGGAAGGAGGAAAAGAAAGCAGGTAACCCATTGAAATTGATTTTACCCTTTGTTTTCCAGTTAATCTTTTCTTCAATAGGAGGACATCATATAACAATTTCTATGTTGTTTATGATAAAAATGAGACTGTACATTTTATATTTCCTAAATCCTATAATGATAGGATCATCTAGGTTGTTTTCTAATAATCATTATTTTTCCTAGTTTCTATAAGTAAACATTACTAGTTTCTACAAATATTTTAAACAAGAATATGGAATAACATTAAGTTCGAGAACAAACTTCGGAAATCATATGCACCCGTGATTATTATAGGGTCTCAATATAATTGTCTGCGACGAAGGACCATGTCAATTCAACTTCTGTATGCCGTCATTACTGTTCACATGGACTGCGGTTACATAGGAAATCCTGTCAAAATGCAACAAAACAGTTTGATATCGCGACTCACCCCAGTTATGTTGATCCATCCAATACTACCAAAATTTCCCATCCTCCATGACAATGTTGAGGCAAAAGAACTTCAAAGACAACTTGAGTCATTCATAGAACAACTTCAAATTTATCCATGTTCAATGTTTAAAGGGATCTTGAGTCGAAAATACAACATCGTAAAGAGATCAGAGATGGTTTCAGTACAGATAAATCAGATAGGCAGAGTAATAGGGACTCGTCGATGATGAATAGAATTGACAAAGTTGTTGGTTGATGAATCAGTGAGCAAGCTTCCAGCATTAGTTATCTAGGGAGCAATGGAAGTGTGTCAAGTTGGGATATTATCCCTCTGTTGACGAGATTGTCGAATTCCATACTTGCATTGTCTATTTTAAAACCATTATCACTATTGCCCTGTAACTCAGCAACCTGTAAATATAAACATACCATGAAGAATAGCTGAGATAATAGAATTAGAGTAGATGAGGTACAGCAAAGCAAAAACTCAAGGTTACTTTGACACAGTTTACCTTTCTGGCCAGGTCCTCATTCTCGTCTATCAGCATCTTCTCCTGTTAGAAATTGGTCCGTTAGCAGCATAAGCAATGACACATTTTCCTACTCTGTTCCGCGAATTAGAAATCCATTCAACAAATGTTCAAGAAAGCATCATAACTTATGGATCTTTAAGGATGTAGACCCATACGGATCCCGAAAGAGTGTTGAAGTGTGTAGACTTGTAGCACGATACGTTAGTACATAGCCTCCTAGTCCTCTGACATTGTTATTAGTTGTGGGATCCAATCCATATGCATCATCCATGAAGTGCTATTACTTGCTTCATTTTCTACAGTTGCTTTTAACACCTATGTGCTCCTTCCAGCATCTGGACGTTGTTTGTTGACTTCGATTTGTCAGTTGCGTAGTCATTTTCTCTATATGCATTACATTTAATTCTCCTGGATTATGTTTTGGACCTAGTCTTTATGATCTCTTCGCCTCTCTTGGCTCTCTCCTAAAGCAATGCCGGAAATAGCACTCAAAGTAATGGCAATTGAGGAAGATCCTCGGAAAGAATCAATGAATTATAAGTGCATAAACAGAGAATCCTTAGTTCCAACACCAACCCCAACCACAAGGGCCGCGCCCCCCACCCACCCACCACCACCACAACACAACACCCCCACCCCAACACCAAAAAA
>JAOVYX010016817.1:0-23672 GCA_035668315.1 Drosera spatulata | reverse complement strand
TAATTGTTTCTACAGGAACCATCTGAAGAACCATTTGATATTACTTCTGTACCCAAGGAGTTGAAGTCTCAACCACTCGCAGACAAAAAAGCTCCTGGTAAGAAGCCGACTGGGTTGGGTGCTCCTCCTGTGGTGCCTGCTTCTGGTGTTGATACATACGAGAAATTGCTGTCTTCTGTTCCTGAATTCTTAAGCTATGGGAAACTTTTCAAGGTCTGCAAACAGACTTCCTTGGTCGTGTTATTGATCCATGGTCGTCTGTATCATTAAGATATGTATTTGTAATTTCCTTTATTTGATTGGTTTGTTGCTTTGTTTGCAGTCATCAGCCCCTGTTGAACTTACAGAAGCTGAAACGGAGTATTCTGTTAATGTCCTCAAGCATATTTTTGATGGACACATTGTGTTCCAATATAACTGCACCAACACTATTCCAGAGCAACTCTTGGAAAATGTAATATCTTGGGAAACCTATCTTACTTTCTTTTCTCTGGTTCGGATTTTGATGGTTGTTTATTTTGATTTTACCTTCTCCCAGGTAACAGTAATTGTTGATGCCTCTGAAGCAGAGGAATTTGAGGAGGTAGCATCAAAGCCTCTGAAGTCACTTCCCTATGATGTACCAGGACATACATTTGTGTCCTTTCAAAAGCCTCAAGGAGTACTTGCAGTGGGGAAGTTCTCGAACAAATTGACATTCATTGTGAAGGAGGTACTTGCTCTCCCATTTTCATTGGTTGTGTGTTGATTGAGGAAAATGTCCCTTGATTCTTTTCATTGGCTCAAGGAGGTATCAGCTCTCCCATTTCTTTGGCTCTGTATCGATGTATTCCTTGGGGGAAAATATGACTCGATCATTTTATTGGTTGTCGCTATGAGTAATGTAATCATAAGGTACAAGGGAGATAGTTTTACTAGCATTTCCAACCTTTTGAGTCGGGTTCAAAGTTGGGTGTGACATTTGGTCTTATAGTTTGTAGTTGGGAGCGGTCTTATAGTTTGTAGTTGGGAGCGGTCTTATAGTTTGTAATTGCTCCCAACTATTTTTTTTTTTTTTTTAATTTCTTCTTGATATTAGTAACAATTTAATGTAGTTGAAACTAAATGAGTGCAGGGGCCGGGAATGAGTAGGTATCAAGGATCGTTTGGTCTGAAGACTGAAATCTGAATCTGTGTATGGCATGTGTGCTTCAAGGGCATGCATAGGCATAGGAGAAGAATTTATGTTTGTTGGTTGGTGCTTAACGATTTTCTTCTCTCTGAGAACTTTGTATTGAATGTTAATTTGCTGAATATTGCAGGTTGATCCATCCTCTGGTGAGGCAGAGGAAGATGGTGTTGAAGATGAGTACCATCTGGAAGACCTGGATGTTGTAGCTGCTGATTACATGTTGAAGGTCGGCGTATCAAACTTTAGAAATGCTTGGGAGACCATGGACCCTGATTCTGAGAGAGTCGATGAATATGGTCTTGGCCCTAGGGAGAGCTTGGCTGATGCCGTCAATGCTGCAATTAACCTTCTCGGCATGCAACCCTGTGAGGTAAGTTATATAGTCTTCTATGAAATGTGGTATGGTGATCTGTGGGTGAACAACTAGATTCTGTAGAATGCAGTATATTAGGCTGTTTTGTATTATTGTTTAAAGTTGAAAAAACCAAAATCAGTAATAGAAACAGAAAACCAATAGCAAAAATCAAAATCACTTTACAAAATAAAATGATTTTGTATAAATGAATATTGAATATTGAGTTCAGATGAAATAGAAAACAGAAACAGAATACCATTTTTTGTGGTTTTTCACGGGTTTTTTTTTGTTTCATCCGTTTAAAATATAGAATGCAGAAAATAAAAAATAAAAATGATATCAAACAGTTCTGTTTCATCAACCAGATTAACGAAAACTGAAAATAAAAGTGATACTCCCCTCGTCCCATAAATATTACACTATTTTGACCGGACACGCATGACGATAGAAGGTTTGACTGGTGTTGCGTGATGATCAAACGATGTTTTTTTTGGGAAAATATCATGAAACATCAATGATACTAATAGTTATGTATTATAATCGTGGATTAATAGAAAATTTAAATTATATCGTTTAGATGAGTAACTAAGCTTTTCAAATTGCGTATTGAATAGTATATGAAAAGAGAAACATTGTAATAATTATGGGACGGAGGTAGTATCGAAAAGGGCCTTAGTTTTTATGCTGTCTTTTCCCCCCCAAAGGCTCATCCAATGGATTAATGACTGCTCACAAAGAATTGTTGGATGTGTCTATGGGACAACTTAATTTCTTGGGCATTAATATCTTAGGTATGTATTCAGCTTCTATACTTTCTTAGGATAAATTTCTATGGGGTGTCTTTCTATATGAACGGTGAAATGGGAGAGAAAATGTCGGCCTCTTGGTAATAATGATTTCTTGATGTACAGGGAACAGAGGTTGTGGCAAACAATTCCAGGTCTCACACTTGTTTGCTTTCGGGTCTATTCATTGGCAATGTGAAGGTTCTAGCTCGCTTGCAATTCGGACTTGAGAAAAACAAAGAGGTAGCGATGAAGCTAGCTGTTCGATCAGACAATGAGGCTGTGAGTGATACAATTCATGAAATTGTAGCAAGCGGCTAGCTGAGGACAGTGCGTTTTCTGTTCAGTGTATAAAATGATTGGCTTTTCGGGGTGGAAGAACAACTTACAACATTGTAGAGATGCAAACCTACCATCCGAACCAAACAGCAGCACATAATTATGTTGCCTAGAGCCTAGAGATTTTTATACGTTGTGGCCAGTTTGTGTTTAGTAATGGGTTACCAACATGTTACCAGTCAGACTTGTTATTATTCGATTGGTTATTATTCATTCAGCTGCTCTCAAGAGCTTTTGAACCGTTATTTGTCTGAGTTAGGCGGTGAATTGGTATACCTTTGTTTTGTATTGTCGAGTCTTTCTTGGATGTTCTCGGTTTGATGCCGTTGTGCAATATGTTTGATAAGATGTTTTTGCCCTTTTGGGTGTATAACTTGGTACTTCTGTTTGTCGGTTTTCTCAACTTTGATGTTGCTATACCATTATTTATTTGCCACCATGGATTAGCATTTCACAGCATTTAGTTTTGTTTTCTATGATTTCTTTCTCATTGACTCTTGGGATTCCATTATGTATGAGAGAAAAATGAATGGAACGTATCCACACAATTTCATTAAACGTAGGATGTGAAGAAGGTATTCTTATAAGATAGGGTGATACATGCGTATGACAATGTGTTTTTCACCTAATGTCAGTTATACATTCAAATGTAACGTCAGCTATAAATCGGAATATGAAGTATTTTGACCGATAATGTTTGAAATGGGACAAAATAGAAACATTAACAAATATTTTAAATTTTTAAGATCAAGGAAAACCAGAAAAAAAAAAAAAAGAATGATCCCAATATACTATACATTTATAAATTATAATTTTTTATATATAAATTATCAAAATCGAAATGAATAACAAGATATAAAACGATATGAAAAAATAATGGTCTCAAAACAAAACATGGGTAAGTGCCTGAGTGGTGGTATGAGAGGCCGAACAAAGCCTAACAAAGAGTATCATCATCATCTTCGTTCCTTCCTTCATGAAACCCTAGAAATTTGCTGAAGCTCTCTCTTCCAGGGGCCGTGCCATCACCCCCAGCCTCACAACGCCCAGATCCATCCAGGTATCATTTCTCTCTCGCATTTCCATGTTCTTCTTTTCCTTTCCCCTTAACTTTTGAAGTCTTGGGCTGAGAAAATGTTGTGGATACTGAAGAGAATTGGGGAGTGGGGGGAAAGATAGAACAGTTGTTTGAGGGAGAGAAGAAGGCGATGCATTTTTCCGTCACTGTTGGATCAATCCCGTCATCGACAGGGACTCTAAACATCTCACCCTCCCCAGACCCTGTCGATGACGGGATTACCTAGTTTGTTGTTGTTGTTGTTGTTGTTGTTGTTGTTGTTGTATGGGATCAATCCTTCTCTTATCTCCATCTGGGATTTGGACATATCTTTCCGAAGATAGGACGTTGTTGCATTGCTGTTTGCATTTGTACAGAAACTTTGTCATGGGACTAACTTGGGGAGGGATATCAGTTGGAACTGTCGTTGAACAGTTCGCGATCTCAATGCTAGGAAATAGATTATCAGTAGAAAATTCGACAACTTCCATAGTCGTATCTTTGTGTGCTGGTTTGCTATGACATGATTGCATTAACTTATTGACACTTCCTGCTACTGCCTGATTTTGCCAGGTTTATTCATTCTTGCATTCTTTAGTCAACATGAATTTCGCTACATCTTTGTGCAAAAGATTGAATATTAGAGAATTAGTGACCAATCTTACGTCCTATACTGGTGCAAGAGGTACTGATCTTTATGCAAGTTTATTGCCAATTTCACGGTATTTGTTTTTATCATCATTTTCAAATGCATTCCATTATCCTGATATAGATGCATCTGGAAATGGAATGGCATTAATGTTTAGGCGTTGGGCCTCGAAGAAGACAGCAGGTTCTACGAAAAATGGGCGTGACTCGAAGCCCAAAAATCTCGGCGTCAAGAAATTTGGAGGAGAGGTGAGATACTGAGATGATGCAAGCAGATGTCTTTTTTTTTTAAAGGGTTTAATAGCTTTCAATTAGGCGATTGGGTTGAAGTTGGAATCTGATGTTGATATACTTCGAAGCTTTTGATTGCCCTCTTAGATCAATGTGTTTATCTCCTTCAACTCTATTGTTTATTTTGAATGCGCATAGCCTTTTCTATCTTCAAAGTGATCATGCTGATGGTAAGTGTGAATGAATTATTCAACCCCAACAAAGGAAGTATGTGGACTAGACTACTGCAAGATTGAATTCTAAGCCATATTGATGGTCTCCATCATGCGTGGTTATAAATTACTTATCCCCATCTGTACTGCCTTAAATCCATATTTGTTTGAAAAATGCAGAGAGTGATACCGGGGAACATCATTGTTCGTCAGAGAGGTACCCGCTTCCATCCAGGAAATTATGTTGGAATGGGAAAGGATCACACCCTCTATGCCTTGAAAGAAGGTTGCGTCAAGTTTGAGAAGCATAAGCAGAGTGGCCGCAAATGGGTGCATATTGAGCCCATGGATGGTCATATCCTTCATCCTGTATATGCAGTGTCTGCGAGCCCTAAACTAGAGACGGCGGCAGCCTAGCTTTCTGCTTGTTCTACCTAGTTGTTGTTTTTCTGCCCTACTATGGTGCTTTCCTGACAGTCTTTGGAGTTGTGATGTGGTTGCTTCCAGATGGAACCATGTAGTAGGGGACTTCCAGATGTATTTGTGTACGAGTGACCGGTCGGGTCTTTCATCGGGATGCTAGGTTCTTTAATAGAAGGTTCTCGTGGTGACAAGGTCAATTGTTTCAAGTTTATTATTTGAAAGATATGCTCGGGCTTACAAGCATCTGGTGCCTAGTTTTGAGGCTTTGCTTCTTATAAGCATCTGGTGCCTAGTTTCGAGGCTTTGCTTCTTCTCAACTGATGCTCTTTATGAGTGGAAAACCAAGCAGTGATCTTTGATTCTACAATCCGTGTGCATGGTGTCCTTTGATCATAATACTGGTGTACCTTCAATGAGATGTCTGAACTTTGACATGCCATTTCCCTTGGAAGTTCAGCTTTGAAAATGATTTTTGGAGATCGTGGATAAGTTATATCTTTCTCCAAATCCTAAACCTTCTGACTCCGAAACCCGAATACATGTAGGTTGTTAAAATGAGAATCTGAAGTTCTTAAATATGTGTACAACATAAAGAAGTTCTCAAATCTAAATCATAAGTCATAATACGAATGATTTGATGACGTGAGAGAAGGGTAAAAATGTAGCACCACATGTTCGGTGGAAAAGTCAATTAAATTGCAAGACGCTTTTAAACATGAAGATTTATGTTCGGAACAATATAACGCCCAGTAGTGTGAAACAACCCAATGCTTCGGTTGACTTAGGCATATGTGATGAAGTGCTTTGGAAACGCCATCTCGCCGGTGGTCTCAGCATTTATAAACAGAGCAGTACAAAAACGAGGGTTTCTCCTTGTCCCTCTCCTCCAGTCACCCGCCGACAACATCATCATCCTCCTTCGCCGCCGCCGCCGCCGCCGCAGCTACATCGCAACTCGATCTGAAATGGACGCTGCCGCCGCCGAATCCGAGAACATCAGCAAGAAGTCAGTTCATTCAGCTACTAACAAAAGGGTTTCTTTTCCTCTTGTCTCTTTTAGCGAATTCTCCGATATGTATGCATTTGATTGTTGTGGTTTTGGGCTTTGTCTTCAATCAGTGCTCTGAAGAAGCAGTTGAAGAACCAGAAGAAGGAAGAGGAACGACGCCGCAAAGAGGAGGAGAAAGCCGCCAAGCAGGTCACCTCAATTATATCTCCATTACTTTCATCCTTCTTTATCTTTATACTTCACTGATCTTTTCTGTCCACTTGGCATAGAAATGCTAGATTTGTATTACTTGCTTGCTGTTAATGTGTTACCAAGCTTTACATATTCTATTTAGTAGTACCGTAATCTGCTTGTTTATCAGCCTGAATTGGAATTTTGGCTACCTGATAAAGAAAGTTTTAAATTTTAATGTTACTTTTTTGCCCTATTGTTGGTGTCAATTCATGAGAGGTATTGTTGTTCAACGGAGTTAAAACCTCTGTTGCGGCTGGACGGTTTGAGATAGTTCATGTTTTAGTAGGTGTAATATGCTCTATCCCGGAAAGAGAGAGATGTGGAGGTTTACTTGGGTGCTAGATCCATACGATTTTTGTCATCGTGGTTGACAATGCAGACTCTTGGGTACTCATTCTCCCTCTTACATTTCAGGGCATCACTTGAAACCGTCAACTATATGTTGTTCCCTAAATAATTTTAGTGGATTTTTGCATTTTACATTTTGGGACTGCCTTCTTGCCCTCCTTTTTGTTTGTGCGATCCCTTCTTTAGTGAGGACGCTGTTACATAACTGCTAGGCTTATGGAGATAAAACTATTAATACAGTAAGCAACTTTGGCCAGGCACGTGCTTTCAAGGTTTCATGTATTGTGGATTTTCATCCAAGTTTTTTCTACTTCTTTCAGCTACTCCTTACTCAATTGTATGTGCTTTGTCTAGTCTGCTGCTGCCCCAACCTCCCAAAGCGAGAAGCCTCCAGCAGTGGATGATGAGGAAATGGATCCAACTGTATGCAATGCCTTCTTATAATTCAATACATACTGAACTATATTTTTTTGCTAAATTCAGCCATCAAGAATGCTGCATTCCCTTTTAATTTCTCTGGCAGAAATACAATGAACATAGATTGAAGTCCCTGGCATCTCTGAAAGAAACTGGAATAAATCCATATCCACACAAGTTCTTCGTTTCAATGCCTATACCCGATTACATAAAGAAGTATGGGGCATTAGAGAATGGAGTCCATGAAGAGGACATACAAGTATCTTTAGCGGGTAGGCTAACCCAGTGAATTCCACAGATATTTTCTGTTGGTGATCTCCATATGTTCCCTTCATCTTTGATAATTCTTTTGGTCATCACTTTTTTAAGGAGAATAATGAGCAAAAGAACTTCTTCCACAAAACTCTTCTTCTATGATCTACATGGTAGAGGTGCAAAGGTTCAAGTTATGGCTGATGCAAGGTACCTCACTTCAAGAAATGTTTCCTTTTTCTTTTTTTCTCTCGTTCCTTGTGTAATCTTTGAAAAATTCTTGGATTTACTCTTAGGGGTTTAATATTTACTAGTAAATTTGTGAGCTTTTCTATGTATTGCTCGCAGAAAGGAGGGAAGACAGACACCTGTGTAATATTATGTCATGGCTTTAGCACATCTCTGTGCATATGGGCTTAAGGAGTCTTCCACTAATGGTTGCTTTCATGGGCTAATATAGATTAAACACATCTCCAATGAAGCAAATGGTAGATAGTTCAAGAGTTGTCTTATTTGTTATTTGAAAGACAATCAATTTGTTCAAGGCAGATCGTGATACATCCATCGTTGCTCACTCACTTCCTTTTTCTTCTTCTTCTTCTTCTTCTTCTTCTTCTTCTTCTTCTTCTTCTTCTTCTTCTTCTTCTTCTTCTTCTTCTTCTTTTTCTAATACAAAAATGTCACTCTCTATTGGGGCCTTGGAATAGTGCCCTCATTTGAAATTTGAATTTCCTCAAGTATTGTGCTGTCAAATACCATCATTTGAGCTTCCTCCTTGTCATTCAAGCTTTATTCCGAGGCTATAAAGGTTATTGGTTTTCAATTTAGGTGCATAAATAGTTGCCTAGGTTCCAGGTTACGAACCAAAAGATAATGGTTTGCAGGATAACTTGAACAGTCCAAATGATTATCTTAGCCGATGTTGTCTTCGGTAGATAACACAAATTATCTTTCCATGTTTGATGTGTGATATTTTGTTATGCATAGTGTAACTAGCCATATTAGACAATTTAGCCATTTTTTGTAGATCTCTTTTGCCAAGGCCTTGTGAACCATGCACCACAACCACCATGGATCGTTGTATATTTTTGATGGAAACCTCCTTTTGATTGATTCATGGAATGATTATGGTCTAGGGCATCATTTTCAAGTTTGTAATTTGTCTGGTTATCTGTTTTCTGGCACTTTAACTTTTGGCATTATCCTTGGCAATGAAAGTGAATGGAATGCAGTAGACCTTATCATGACCTTTTATTGCTATAGGACCTCAGAGCTGGATGAAGCTGAATTTTATGAGTTCCACTCCAGTGTGAAGCGTGGTGATATTGTTGGGGTCACTGGATTTCCAGGTTTTTACTGTCTTCTCATGTTACCTTTTACACTTATACTCAACTGTGTTTTTGAGCATGAGCTGGTTTGTTTCTTTTGGTTGAAACATATGCCAGTCATACCTCACTTTGGTAACCACAGACACGGAATATTTTTTTGTTGTCTGGTTCTTTCAGCTGCTTGTCTAAGTGCGTGCATTCTTGATGTACATGCCTTCTCTACCTATTTCTTGTCAACGTTCTTATACCAAGTTTGTTTTTCCTTTCATAGGGAAAACTAAGCGAGGAGAGCTCAGTATTTTCCCAAAAACCTTGGTAGTCTTATCTCACTGTCTCCACATGATGCCAAGGCAAAAAGCAGGACCAGAGAATGCTAATGTATAGAACCCGCTATATCTGTCATGTGACCATTAAAGTTATGAAAGTTTTTTATGTTATAACTCAACTGACTTGTTTTCCATCAGCAGAAATCGGAAATCTGGGTCCCGGGTCGCACGAGAAATCCTGAGACATATATCCTTAAGGATCAGGTATGGTCTTAGCTTTCTGTGTCTTACTTGATCTTAGCAATCATTAGAACCATCTGCAACTACTACGGCAAGATTCTGCTTCTCTCTGCTAAGGCCGATAATTAAGAATAATAAGAGAACTAGATATGTGACTTTTTTGAAATTGTTTGCATAACTTGGGAAGCAAAGATATGTGCAGATACTTTTTAATCACCGGTGAAATAATCGCATTAAATGCAAAATTGGCTTCGTTGCTTCTCGTACTCCTCTTTTTCTTGAATTGTAAACATGTACGCTTTTGGTCTGGTCAAGATAATTTTAGAAGTATTTTTATGATTCAGCTTATATTTGTCTGTTCCATGTCCTCTGATAAAAGTACTTATCTTTGTAGGAAACTAGGTATCGCCAAAGATATCTAGATTTGATGCTGAACATGGAGGTGAGGCAGATATTTAACACTCGGGCTAAGATAATCTCATATATCCGGAGATTTCTTAATAATCTTGATTTTTTGGAGGTAACACTGAAGCTATTTGTTCGATTTCTTTTTCTTTTTCTTTTTTCTCCTTTATTTTTTTAATGCTTGCCTGTGTCATGCTTTGGGCATGTGCTTCATGAAGAACGTCTGCACTTGTGCTACCCTTTTGGATTGAACATCTAATTCTCCTAGTAGTGGTTGCTTGAAAGGGATACCTTTTAGCACATACTTGGTGGTGCTTCTGAAAAGGAAACAACATATTTTGTAGCTGGCTGTTGGTTGATTAATGTTTAACTTTATTTCTATCAATTGGTGAGGTGGTCAAAGGTAGCTTCACTACTTGCTAAGTAGGTGAACTACAAAGTTTAATATGTTACACGAATAAAGACTATGAGATATACAGTAAAAGTAATGGTTTTAGTTATCTTTTGAATTTCATTTACATATAAAACACATAAATGCGCAAGTAGTTTGTGCTTTACTAGGTATGTTGTTTTGTTGGCGATGCTTATTTTTGTAATGTCGTGCAGGTAGAAACACCTATGATGAATATGATTGCAGGAGGTGCAGCTGCTCGCCCCTTTGTGACTCACCACAATGACCTAAACATGACGTTGTACATGCGTATTGCTCCAGAACTCTACCTGGAGCTTGTTGTCGATGGACTAGACCGAGTGCATGAGATTGGAAAGCAATTTAGGAATGAGGGGATTGATCTCACCCACAATCCTGAGTTCACAACATGTGAATTCTATATGGCTTTTGCAGACTACAATGATTTGATGCAGTTGACTGAGGAGATGTTGATTGATAAGGATCCAATTGAGATTGATTTTACTCCTCCTTTCAGGTTCTTGCTTGTTAAATATCAAATATCTACCTTTTGGCTTGTTAAAATCTCGAAAGGTTTTGGTAGAGCATTAATGCCTTGATTGTTTTAACTTTTTCAGAAGGATCGACATGATAGAGGAGTTGGAGAAAATTGCAAACCTCAGCATACCCAAGGATTTATCCAGTGATGAAGCAAACAAATATCTAGCAGATGCATGTCTTAAGCACGATGTCAAATGCCCTGCTCCCCAAACGACAGCTCGTTTGTTGGATAAGGTAAGATCAGTTTTATTTTATTTTATTTTTCAGAGTAAAAAATCGCTTGTACTGACTAGTGATGGTAAATTCACTTGTAGAAGTAGTGAGGCTAATCTAGACTTCTAATGGATCCTATTTAAGCTAGTAACGCATTAGCCATCCATTTATTTGGATGGTAAGATTGCAAACATCTTTTGTATGTGGAAGGTCTCGGTGTAGGTAACTGGTGATATTTCAACAACAATAATAAACCAAACGTTTATCCCACTAGAAATGGTGATATTACAGAAAAATAATAAGCGTAGATTTTTTTTTCTCATTTTTGTTAGTAGTTTTTATGAGGTTCTGTCATATAGTAGTTTTTATGAGATCTCATGACGCAGAGCTAGATTTTATATACTTTTTTTCCTGACGCAGAGCTAACATACAAGGATATAGATGGCAGCTACTTACTATGTTATGCTTGCAGCTTGTAGGCCACTTCCTTGAGGAGACATGTGTTAATCCGGCATTTATCATCAATCATCCTGAAATAATGAGTCCGCTAGCCAAGTGGCACAGATCAAAGCCAGGTCTGACTGAACGTTTTGAGTTGTTTGTTAACAAACACAAGGTATGTAATTGCTTCCTTGCATCTCAAGTTTCTTACTATCCTTTTCCGTCTGCATTCCAACTGACATCTGGTTTTGGAACTCAAATATTTTCCTCTTAGCTTTGCAATGCATATACAGAGTTGAATGATCCTGTTGTACAACGACAACCTTTCGCTGAGCAGCTAAAGGTAGTAAAAGATCACCTCTATGTCTTGTTGTTTGATTAAATAAATTAGGTGCCTATTTCTGAACGACATTCTTGCGTTTCAGGACAAGCAGTCAGGTGATGATGAAGCAATGGCTTTAGATGAAGGATTCATAACTGCTCTGGAGTATGGTCTACCACCCACTGGTGGTTGGGGATTGGGTATTGATCGGCTCACGATGTTGTTAACTGACTCTCAGAATATAAAGGTCTATTTCATTCTTCCCTTTGCTTGCATTTGACCTTTCATTTTCTTGCTAAGGCATTGCATATTTCCTACAAAGGGAACATTCTTATTCCCGCAGATTTTCCTGCTTGCATTTTGACCTTTCTTTTTCGGCACTTTCGCTATTCTTTTATTGTGTGTTGGTTTTTAAAAGACAGTAATGAATTGATCACTCTGCTTAGCTACTTTGTATAGAACTTAAATTTGGTTCGTCCTCCTCCTGTTCAGGAAGTTCTGCTCTTTCCGGCCATGAAACCTCAAGATGAACCGGCTCCTCAAGGTGCTCCTTTCAAGCCTCATTTCTAGTACTTGGGTTTTGCTTTAATTTATGAAGTACCTTTGTTTTGGCGATTCTATTGTCTATTCGGGTCCTTGTTTTGTCTTGATTTTGGATGTTTGAATTAATTTTCGAACCTTCCATTCCTGCAGCCTCATAGGTGTCAGGTGGATCCAGTTTTGATTCTTCCATGACCAGAATTCAACCTTTTTCGTTTAATTAGCAGGATGTATCGGATTCGGTATTGCAATTTTTATAACTTTGCTGAGCGAGGGATGAATCCATTGTATTGAACTCTTTCCAGAGAGTTGTGCTTCTATGTTCTTTTTATTACCCTGCTATACCAGCCCTTAAGCTGCGAAAAGTAACTCATTTTTGTACTTACTTTTTGCCCGCTCCTGCAATACCTCAACAACATCAACAAGTTCTGGTTTATTACAATGTACAGTGGCGGACGAGGGTCAAATGTGCATAGTCTGTCCCCTCCTACAATACCACAATAAACCTAAAATTGAAGAGAAATAACAGGTCATATTTTGCTGGCAAATTACAAATACACTATTCTACTCTATTTTTACAAAGGCCATCGATGAAAATGGTGGAAAGTGTCTATGAGCTTAGCTTGTAAACATCAACAAACCAAGCCTTGAACAAATAAAGCAATAACTTTCAATAGGATCATGTCTTATACTGCCAAATTTTCTGCTCACAATCAAGCTTTTGATAATTTAAGCAGGAGTTGCACAGCCAATCATGCCCTGTTAGCCCCGCTGAGTTCTTCATTATGGGAATCCCTGTATCTTGGGAACTGTATACCTAGGATCAAGCAAAATGTCCTCAATCGAACCAGGATCAAATGAAGAAACAAATCTGTACACGCATGGGCTACCGCCTGCCTGCTCTGTATTATCGACAAAAGCATCAAGAATAATGTCTAATCGATCGAGCTTTGTATCACCACCCTAATGTTCACCCTGTCTCTCTATTTCGTAACCGCCGGATGGTTCAGGGAATATCTCGATGGACAGTCGCCTAAATGAGGATGAGCCATTATACCGCCTGCTACTCTGAGACCTCGAAGTCACCTCCCCTGCCCTCTTCAGGCTGCTTGCTCCCTCCATTCTGGTCATAAAGGTCACTGGAGCAGTGGTGGCAGCATCCGACGAGCTTTGTCTCCAGCTACCGAAAAGGGCAGCATTCCATGATCGTGAAGAGGTCGTTCTAAGCCTTGCAGAGCTGGTGGTATACTCTTCTCTCACCACCTTCAGTGGATTCTCAAGCGCTTTGAGGATGTATCTCATGAGAGGCCTCCTCGAGGGCTTGGGGTTGAGGCATGACCTCGCGATGACAGCCATGGCCCACACTTCCTCCAGAAGATCGTCGTCTACTATCAAGGACGGGTCTATGATTTTCGTTATGAGGTGCTTATCGTATATACTGATGTAAGGCAGTGTCTGATCCAACCACTCCTTTACATTTGCATCATTGGAAGCACTCATGCCTAATCTCCCTGTGACCAACTCAAGCAGCACTTTTCCAAAGCAGTAGACGTCATACGTACACGCCGATGTCTGCAAACCTGGCCAACATGAATTCATGATAAGGTTTAGTGTAATCTCAAATGACCATGATAATGTTTGTTTCTGTAGCTAAAGATAGAAGAATCATGCTGTTGTATTTATCCCATGATGCCTAGCAGTAAGTAATTAAAGAGACTAGATACGAAATATAAGTTGATTAATCGATTAAGTCTAACACACCTGATAGGCCTTGTTCAGATATCCTGCACATACCAAAAGGAAAATGGTTAGAAGTAACACAGCATGTACTGAACCATACTCAAGGCTCAATAGAGTCAATAGACTCCAAAAGACATGCATCCAACCGCAAACAATGTACAAAGGGAGAGTGCAACAACTGCAGAAAATGAACAACGGGGAAAAAACCTCAAAACGCAAGCTTCAAATCCTTTGGAGCGGAAAATTAGAACAACTGATATAATAAAAAGACATTATAAATTAAATATATTTATTACAAATCATAAATATTATGTCATTAATATAGAATCAATCAAACTTGGTATCAAAATAAATAAAATTTTGATATCAAGAAAAACTAAATTAGCTTTATATATATAAATATATAGAAATGAAAATAGCCAAAATCGAGTTGAACCGATAAATACGAATAGGATGTCTCCCTATCTACATGTTGATCATTCAAATGCTTTCAGGGTGCTTACTGTGGCAGCCGCAAGAACCTTGTAACTACACTTTGATGAGTATCCCCCTCTTGAGCACAAACCTCACTCAGGCTTCCAAGTCGTACTTCAAATTTATCATCAAGTAGTATACTACTTGCTTGCACATCTCTGCCATAGGAAATGAAAAGAAAAATTATGTCATTTCTCGATGAAATGGTAGGTTGTAAGATTTTGTTGTGGCAGGAATGCAATAGTCGAATTGCTAAGGGAATATCAAACCAGAAAAACCTGAGTGAGAACATAAAGACAGCATGGGGTTAAAAAAAAAAAAAAAAGCTAAGTACCTGTGAACGAACGGTGGCAGGCATTCATGATGTAGATATGCTAACCCCTCTGCTGCTCCAATTGCTATTTTTAATCTCGTAATCCAATCCAGAGACTGCAAACTATCGTCATCTGGATTAATCTTCTTAAACAAGGAGCTTGACAAGTCCCCATTCGGCATGTACTTGTAAACAAGATGCTTCTCGTTTTCGATTTCCAAGCAGTGCCCAAGAAGAGGAACTAATCTATGATGTGAAACCTTACTCAAAAAATCCAACTCGAGCAAGAAAAGCTCCTCCTTTATGGCGTTCATGTCAATCCTTTTGATAACAACAGGAATTTCGCCCTCCAACAAACCTCTGTATAGATCCCCAGAGTGACCATGCTTGATGAGAAATGCATCACTGAACTCACTAGTTGCATGGAGCAGCTGTTGGTATGTAAATGTTTCCCCCAAACTCGACAAGTTGAAGGGAACTCCAGGAGATGGCGGCATAGTGGCGGCAGGGGGCATTGGCCCTACACCATTCCCTCTTTGGCTTCTCCCACCTCTCCTGCGGGCGCATAGACACAACACTAGCAGAACAAACAAGAGAAGCAAAAGTCCAGCTCCACCAAGAACAGCAGCCAAAATGATTATGTGTTTGTGGCGCTTTCTTGGTTGGACAGCAGTTGGAAGCCCGAAATCATCTAACTTCAATCCTTTCGTGGCATAGAAAGCAGCACACTGAACAGTCGTTCTTTGCTTTGCCACATTTTGTAGGCAATTTGCTCCCAGAGATGCATTATTCCTAACATACTCTGGGACATTCCCTTCAAAGTAATTGCCGGATAGATCCAAGGAGCTGAATCTTTGAAGAACAGATGTAAGATTTCCATAGTACTGATTGTTCGACAGCTTCAGCGTCGCAGTAGTTACATTCTCTGCAACCACCGCATTGGGGAGAGTCCCGGTGAAGTCATTGCCAGAGAGATCAACAAAGCGCAACGAAGGAAGAGACCACATTGTATCCGGAAGAGCACCAAAGAAGTTGTTCCCTTTGAGATCTACAACCTCCAACTGAGTCAAATCCGCGAACAGACGATCAGGCAATACACCATCAAATCCGTTGTCTCCAATTGCCATTTTCTGTAGATTTTTCAACCCTTTGAAATCCGATGGCAATGAAGAACTCAAACCGTTCCCCGAAAGGTTGAGACCTTGAAGACCCGACAAGTTCCCAATGCCTGACGGAATCGACCCAGTGAGGTTATTCCGAGACAAATCAAGAACAGACAGATTACGCAACCGGCCAAATTTGGACGGAATAGTTCCTTCAAGGCCATTATCAGACAGTATCAGCACCCTGAGACCACTCAAGTTCCCCAAACTAGACGGAATAACACCAACAATGGAACAAGAACCCAAATCGAGCACTTGCAATGCAGGCAGCTTCTGCCCCAAGAACTCAGGAATCTGACCCGGGAGTGCGAATGCCGAAGCATTAAACGACTCCAACCGGGTCAGATTCCCTAGAGCATCGACAGCGAAACGAGGGTTTTCGCTACCGATTCTTGTCCTCCTAAACCCTGAAATGTTTGTCCCTACTACAGTGCCGTTTCGACAGTGGATTCCTCTCCAGATGGAGCAAGGGTCGGCCTTTATGGGCCAGTCCTTGGCCCGAATCCCCAAAGATGATCGAAGCTGTATCAGAGCGAGTTTCTCTGAGAATGAACTCAATGGTTGCGGAATTTGACTACGCTGCTGCCCCGCGGCGCCGCCGCCACCGCTCCGACAAAACAGCAGCACCAAACCAAGCAGTAATATTACATCCATTTCAGGAATTCACGACCTCCTACCCGTGGAGTTGGCTCAGTGATAAGTCGTTTTCTTAATAAGGTGGGTTTCCACATCTGAAAGCATTAGAGGTAAGGTCTGTTTAAGGGGTGCCTTCCCAGGGATTATGTGGATACGTTGTTTTTCTTAAGGAAACCACTGATCTGCACATTTTGAACTTGTTTTGGAGAAGCCAATGTAGTGGAATTGAGAGTTTATGAGGGTCAAATTGAAGATGCAAAGCAGAAGGTGGTGTGATGCGTACTGGAGTTACCTGAGTGAATGAGAAGGAAAGGGAGCGAATGGGCGGCGGCTAATGGGTTTTGTTTTCTCTGTTTTCATTGAAAATGTCACCAACCCAAAACTGTTGAATCTCATGACCGGTTCACTTCCATGGAATAATGGAAAAGTTTCTCTGTTACCTTCATATCGCATTTGTTTCCAGTTTCAACGATTTGTTGGTGTTCATCCGCAGTTGACAAGGCGGGTGATAGAAAGAGAGAGCTAGAGAAGGAGAAGGCGAGGTTTGAGGGGTGGGAGGGAGAATTGGTTTCATTTCACCGAATGATTTTATCATATCATATCATATCTTATGATTATGTATTGTAATTTGGAATTTGCTAGTACTTCTACCGAAAATGATGTCCCGAAGTTCATTTCTCCATATTGGCACGTTGCTTGGCTACTTATTTCTACGTGGTTATCTACTTGTTACACACATCGAGTTTGACTGCATGAAGTTTAAACTTTTGTTCCATTTTATTTCCTTCATTCGTGAATTGAAATAAAAATTATCAGATTTTATTTCAGACAAAAATCTAATTTTTATGGATTACTATCAAATATGGTCGAGGTGATTTTCAACTATGAATTTCAGTTTAATTTCAACTATGACTTTCTCCTCAGTCCGTCCACATTGGATTATTTTTTTTTAATATTCCATTTGAGTTTTTCCACCCGCAAACTCCTATTATGAACGCTCTCTTGAAAAAAATAAAGGCAATGATGCAAATAATTTCACACAATATTTTGAAGCAACTTGATTTGAAACTCTATTGCCCAATGCTCTCAACCAACAAAACACCTCTTCTCCTTTATATTCGTTCCTATCGAAAAGTTTTTCACGTCATCATCCTGTTGAGAAACATTGAAAGTGACCAAATAAAAAAGGAGAAAAATAAAAACACTGTGCACCTCAAACTCTCAACAAATTGAGCCTCTTCGAATATAATATATCTATCTTGTCTCTTGAACTTTTTGACGTATAAAACCATTATGGATGCTCTTATATGGATTCCTTTATATGGAGTATATTGATGTAAAATGTTGAGTGTGTGATAATATTGTAGGAGCATGTAGGCACGAAGTCCCTCAAATTCAAATATGAATGAATATGAATGGCAACACCTTCAGGAACAGTTCCCCTGTGACCCTGTCCCTCCTCGATAACATAAAGACACCCGCGGCGGGCAGGGCCCTGCCTCTTGCCGCTCCTTGTCCTGTCCAGTTGTCCCAGCCCGTGCTCCTCCGCCGATGAACCTAAAAAAAGCTTCAATGTCCAAAATATTGTGATATTTTATTGTTTATAATAAAAAAAATTAAATATGTTTTAATATTTGTTATATTATTAAGTTTATGAATAAACTATAAAGATAAAAAAAATTTCATGTTAAAAACCTAGTGTATTTTATATGTGTTTGGTGAATTTATGATTAATCCTATATAAACTTATGTATAATTAAACTGTTGGATTTGAATATCAACTGTTGATAGTAAAAGTGTATTTCTCTTACTTAATTTATTTATCATTAATCACAAATTCATTTTTTTATATATATTAGTCCGAAGATAACACTCCCGATATTTCAAAAAAATATCTTATTGTTTTGATTTAAATCTATATAAAAAAAAAAAAGCAATCAAATATTTTACAAGAATAGCCCTAATTTAACAAAAAAAAACTCTCAATTTTTCTCAGAAAATTATCATTGATTCTTATCACCTACTCTCGTTTTTGTTTTCGCATAGTGGCAAAATGTAGAAAATGAGGAGCCTGGTGATGAAACTAAAAGCATGCAATTGGGTGGAAAGAATTTCTACCCTTAAATTAAATGCATTTTGCCCGTGAAACGTCTCCCGGAAATCTGGTCTTGGTTCGATGGACTTCCCAAATGTGGGACAGTTTTTCTGAATACTACAGCAATCAATTTTCTTCTCCTAAGTGAACGTTGAAGTCATTATTTTTGGGAAACTGATCCATAGTCAATATTGATTGTATAAATTTATCTAATTAACAAATGAGGATCGTTTATGTCAACGATGGAGGATCTGATTAAAACAAGATTTTCTACATTCGTTGAAAATTATTACGGATATCCGTTAATATTTTTAACGAAAGGAGAAAGTTTCAAATGCAAGAATTTTTTCTCTTAAAATTAAAAAATTATACATCCATTAAAATTTTTATAGGAAGGGAAAATTTTCAATTTCAAAAATTTTACATCCATTAAAATTTTTAGGGGAAGAGGAAATTTTCAATTTTAAATCCGTTAAAATTTTTAACGGAAAGGGGGATTTTCAATTTCAAAAATTTAACATCCCTTAAAATTTTTAATGGAAGGGGGAATTTTCAATTTCTAATTTAAACTTCAAAAAATTCTTCATCGTTAAAAGTATTAACAGATGTTGAATATATCCGTTGAAATTATTAACGGATATGAAAAAAAAATCAAATCGGACCGTCGATTTGCCATGTGTATAGATGGATGTGGGTGGGCTTCAAACAAGATGGTAGCCTACGTTGATTATGGATCATCATCCTTATTTTTATTTCAAAACTTATGAATTTACTTTAAAAAAACTCTTGTTAATTAAAGCATAATGGCATTAGTGTTCTGATTTCATTGCCGAAAAGTTTGAAGCGATGATGATATTGATTAAAAAGTCTTTACTTCTATTTTCACCTCACGTTAGTATTCTCATTTTGTAATCTATCGGCTAAATAAAACAATTTGAAATTTAAAGTCAAATAGGAAATATACCAACGGCAATGCATACATGGAAGCGAATCATTCTTCTTCTGAGGTTTCTTTCAAAACATACAAAAGTCAATTACTCATAGCTTCATAAATATATTCAAGGACTAATTCTAATTCAACTCCTTAAACAATGATTAGAAAAAGCCATTTCATACTGTGTCCATTCACTAATGCTCAAGAAAAAAGAAACGGCGCGACAAGTTGCAATCACTTATTTTGACAAATTAAAGCTACTCTTATGCACATGGCATTTGGTTGGCAAATACATATTATACTTATTGTCCATCGAATGAGTATTTCACAGTTACAAATTAGTAATATAAACAATCTCATAAATTTGTCGCAACTAACCTCATTCCCATCATACGCAAACTCAAACATTCAGGTACAAAACAATTTGAAATGACGTTCTTCTCATGATCATAAAAGTAGAATCCAAAATTGCACTCTCGTATTTCTTTGGCTCCAATTTCTTCCTATCTTTCTCCATTTCTTTGACTCCATTTTCTTGTTCTAAGGCCGATTGATTCCACCTTTTTCTCATCAATATACTCTCACAAACCTTTAGTTCTTGTGCCTTGCCTCTTGTCATTTTAGAACATGCGCTATGGCTATTCTATCGTGCAATAGTCAGATAAGGTTCTTAACCCAAAAAGCCCCAAAATGAAATATTCAAAAGCAATATAGATAAAGTAAGAAAAGATGAAAGATTTCATGCCTCTTCTTCGTCATTTTCACACGAAAAACAAGCTCAGTCATCGAAAGACGAAGTCAAACTTATTCGTGGGAAGAGTGAGGAAAGCCATCGAAATCCAGTGCCTGGTGGCTTCTGCTCAAGAAAGGCCCAACAGGATAAACAGCTTTTGGATCAATTGATAGTAAGCCGAAGCCCAACAACGTGTGGGGGCCCTGAAAAGTTCTTGTTGGGGTTCGAGATCTGTTGGGCCCAACTAAGTCCAAAACAGCCTTGTAAAAGCTCTCAACAGAAATCAGCAGATGACATTTAGATGGGGGCAAAAATGAGAATTGAGTTGGGAACTGACAGGACATAAATGTAATTTTAAATTGTACCGGAGATATTTTAGGCACCACGATGCCTTGGGAATATCTACCGAATAAACTTCAACGTGCCATTGACGTGGCAGCGAATTGACTATTCAATTATTGCGATAATTCCTGACCATGGTTAGCCTTTTTTTTTCTCTTTTTCGAAATAAACCATGGTTAACTTCTGATATTTTCCTTTGTGTGAAAACCAACCCTAGTTGACCCATTCCACTGCTATATAAACCCACTGCGTCTGCAATGCCCCACTCCATCTTGTCCTCTCTCAATCAATCTCTCCCTTTGAGGAAGATATTTTATCTATCATCAATGGCGTCGGTTGAGGTCGAGTACCGGTGCTTCGTCGGCGGCCTGGCGTGGGCCACCGACGATCAGTCCCTGGAGAGAGCTTTCTCTCAGTACGGAGAGGTTCTTGAATCGAAGGTCCGTCCGGCCAGAGATCAGATCTGATCGGATCGAATGTTTTTCACCCGATTCGGCTCGGCTCGGCTTTCTCCTCCCCAGATCTATCGTTTCTTGTTACTGTTGATATGATTACTGTGTTACTATTCTCTGTTACTTGATCTGCTCTTTTATTCGTAAATCCGGTATGTCCTCAACAGACACGGATCCATTTTATTTCTTTTTTCATCTCATATTTCGCTCTGTGTTCTTTGGATCTGTCCTTTTTTGGTGTCTATGGAGTTAGATCTGATGGATTTCTTGTTTTGTGATTGATCAGATCATCAACGATCGCGAGACTGATAGATCGAGGGGATTCGGATTCGTGACCTTCGCAACGGAGCAAGCCATGAGGGATGCGATCGAAGGGATGAACGGACAGACTCTCGATGGACGCAACATCACTGTCAACGAGGCTCAGTCCCGTGGAAGCGGTGGCGGTGGCGGTGGCGGAGGATACCGTGGTGGCGGTGGCGGAGGATACGGAGAAGGCGGTGGTGGATATGGAGGACGTCGTGAAGGAGGTGGCGGAGGTGGATACAACCGTGGATACGGTGGTGGAGGCGGCTATCGTGGAGGAGGTGGCGGCGGATTTGGCGGTGGGAGACGTGATGATGGTGGCTACGGCGGTGGGTACAGCCGTGGCGGCGGTGGATCTGACGGAAACTGGAGGAACTAAAGATCATGAATATCATCATCATGAATGTCTGATAATGGTGTCTTGAATTAAGTTCCTGCAGTAGTTGTTGCTTACTGTTTCGAACGTGTCACTTAAATTTTGATCGCTGGTGTCCTGTTCTCGTGGTTTGGTTCTCGTTTGTGTTGGTGTCTTGGTATTGGCAGCTGTTGCAAGAGATGATTGTAGGTAGAACTATACGGTTCGAAACTATTCGCTGTAATGATAGGCTGCAATTGTCAATGTTTACTCTTTGCTCTGAACGAATCGCGCTATGTTTTCTCTTGCTCTGTCGTTAATGATAGCATCGCTATTCTATTTTGATCACAGATTATAAAATCAGTCGAACACGTCTTTTTGTGCTGCTTTTTTATTGGTACAGCTCAACATTGGGATCTTGGAGGGGTAATCAACAATAAAGTGTCGAAACAGTTTCATCACAATTATGAACTACAAATTTTTTGCATAACTCTAGATTTATCTCGAGTTAGATTTTTTTAGGATATTTTAGGAAGATTTAGAAAATGTGGAGGAAGGTATAAAATTCTCTTAAAATTCTTGCCTTTCTTTATGTGTAAGCATCAACCAAAGAAAGCTTCCTTGCGAAGTTTCAAAGTGTTGCAAATGAGGTTGATTTAACATTGAGGCAAGGTTTGTTAAGTGTCGGAATAAAAAAAAAGCCTGTGATAATGAATCCTGTCGAATGAATGCAATACAACCTGTATGTTAAACAAATTTTGGTTGGACTGAGCAGTACATCTGGATATGATTCAACGAATAAACTTTGTTCAATGGAGTGAATTATTGCAATCAGCCCCTTATCATGGTTAACTTAATTCTGTAAGCACCCTGGTTAGATGTTAACCGATTTCACTCATATAAACGAGTGCGTCTGCCTCAGCTCTATATAAACTTTGGTCGATGGAGAACCGGTGCTATGTAGGTGGCCTGGCATTGGCCACCGACGATCAGTCCCTGGAGAGAGCTTTCTCTCAGTACGGTCAGGTTCTCCAATCAGAGGTCCTTTGGTTCTCACTTGCTTTCTTTTAGATCTCTACATTTAGACTTTGTGTGTGTGTTTATATCATCGGTTGTGATGATTCATTGTTGTCAAATGAAGTTGATTAAGTGATAAAACAGTGTGAGGTGGAATTAGATGGTTATGTTTCTTTCTTTTTTTGGTGATGGATTATTGTTGTGGTTTTGTAAGGGATCAGATCTGTTGGGAAAAATCGGTGTGTGGTGCAGCGAAAATTGCACAGTACTTTTTTCTTGTTGCGTTATAAAAATGGGATAAATAAATAACCCAAAAAATAAATAGAGTCGACACCAAAATTTTACGTGGAAAACCCCTTAAAAATAAAAAGATAAAAACCACGGGACCGTTACGGTACCAAAATATCAACTAAAGAGGGATTACGAATATCGTCCCTAGATTGTACTAGGGGATTACAATCACCAGGATAACTCTCACTAATTTTTCCTCTCTAACGGAATAAAATTATACCCGTAGAGGATACCCCTCAATACCCAGAACTGAGTATTTTTCTAACTCTTCTGGTGTTGTTTTTATATTTGATGTGTTGTATAAATTTTGCTGTCCCTGAATCCCATTTATAGAGGATTGAGGACGTCCCTTTTTTTCTTCCTTCACCGCGTTTGTTTGCTGCCGTCTTTGCATTGCTCATGCATGATGACAATGCTGTTGCTCCACAATTTTCCGAACTCTGCTTCTGCTTTGCTTAACTTGGTGGAGAAAAAAAATGGGTGGGACCCACGGAGGGAAAAAGCAAACGCACTAGCAATTCTCCTCCTCTCGAACGGTGGGGATCATCGTCACACCCGCTTGTTTTCTGCAGAAGTCAAACTTCTCCATGGGTAAGGTTTTTGTCATCATATCTGACCCGTTGTCGTCAGTATGGA
>JAOVYX010016816.1:0-23672 GCA_035668315.1 Drosera spatulata | reverse complement strand
GACGTTAAAGATGTCAAGGTGATGAAGATTGCTACTGCAGAAAATCCAGCTGATATGTTGACGAAACCAGTTCCTGTGTCAAAGTTTCGTCATTGCCTGAAAAGTGAGATTTGAGTAGGAGAGATAAAGTGAGTGAAGATTTACTGTTCACATATATCCACAAAAACATATTGAGGGTTTAAGGGATTTGTTTTAGAGATTATTATCTCTATCTCTTAGAGCCAGAAACTCAAATCCGCTGAAAAGCCAGCCCAGCTTCGCCAACATGGATTTTGAGGCTAGTGGGATTCGAACCCAAGAGCTTCAAGAAGAAGGTTGAGTCGAACACCACTAGACTAACCCAGGTTGGTTGACAGTCCAGCTGGATGTATCGTTGGCATTAACAAGACACCAGAACCGCCTCCTTATTTGATTAATTGAGTGAATAACTCCTTGCCGCAAACACCAATATGCTGCATATCTGCCTAACAGGTACATGATTGAATGAAACAAAAGCTTGCTCTTTCCTAAATTACCAACCTGCACTTTTCGACTACTGTCTAAGTGCGACTTTTATTGGTGGGATCTATTTCAGCCCCTCATGGAAAGTCCATAGGTGTCTAGTGTACAAGTTCTCTATTCTTGTGTTTACAAGCTAGGAGAAGAGATAAGCGAAAGACAGCATTAAATTTTTCCAAGAAGAGAATTATGACGAGCATAGCAACAGTTCATCCAGGAAGACTCTTAAGTTCAGTTGAAAATTACTACACATAAACCAGAACAGCATCACAAAACTCAACACGAGAAGTTTTACAATCTCTACGGAGAAAAAAAAAAAAAAGCGAAAAAAGCCTACCAAGTGAAAGACAGAAAATCAAAGTTCCTTGTAGCAGCAATGGGGAATTGAGGATTATTCTGGAGAAAGAAAAACAGAATTCCTACCACACTTCTTGCAGTGGAAGAAATTTTCACGACCACCGACCCTGTTAAATTCATCTAACCATCAGTTATAATTCAGAATTCCATAACGTAGAAAGCTGAGATCAACAAAACAAAAGCTGGCTAAC
The DNA here is from genome assembly GCA_035668315.1 of Drosera spatulata. Classification (NCBI taxonomy): domain Eukaryota; kingdom Viridiplantae; phylum Streptophyta; class Magnoliopsida; order Caryophyllales; family Droseraceae; genus Drosera; species Drosera spatulata. Next base: position 22,626 of record JAOVYX010016816.1, on the reverse strand, counting down.
AATGTAAAAATTAATGTATGAGCTAATAGAGTAATATAAGCACAAAAACAGAGAAGAGCATAGAAGGCTAACTAACCTGCAGATCCCACAATCGTCACAGTGGAATTGCTCCTTGATCTGAAAAGAAAGAATCATTTAGACATCAGATCTGAGAAGTACTAAGCAGAAAATTTCCATACAACAAACATAGGTAGTGTTTCCATGTAATTAAACAGATTCATAGAGATCTGAGAGATTTAGGTTCAAACGTAAATGATGAGCTATAGTATTGAACATCGCGAAACAATCTCATCTCAGATTGATTCAAGGCCTTTTAAAAATGGTGAACCGACACTTAAACTCCTTGATGACGATCTAATATACATATAATGAGTACATTGTGGGACAAGTTCCTCAAAAGAAACAAAAGAGCTTGGCAGAACAGGACCCACAAGGCCACAGGCTAATATAAAAGACCGAAGTCCCGTGCTGACAACTAATAGCATAACTTTAGCATAATCAAGAAATGCACCATCGTTACAGCACTCGGAAATCTCAAATATCTTCCCAAATCCCAAACGACAATTGAGAAATTCGGGCAAAGAGTGCCATCAGGACAAATACAAACCGAGGAACAATGATACAACAATAGTTCAAAGAGACAGAGTCATACATCATCGTCATAGAACTTGCAAATCTCACAAAAATACTCGCCCATATTGACACCGCAGTTTGTACACACACGGCCCACCTGAATACGATAATCAGCATTCATAAGTATAAAGCTTCACGAAAACCAACAATTCAATGACAATCACATGTGGCCAACATAAGATTCATCTTCACTCACCGGTTGCTCAGTGTCACACACCGCACACAACACCTAAACATCACCATGAACGAAAATGTCACAAATCCAACGCTTAAACAGCATCAAACCAATTAAAAAAACATTTCAAGAAGGGTCTTTGAATAACATACTCGCTCAACCTCATGTCTGTTGAGCTCGTGCCGATCCTCCACATTCCTCAGCATGCTCTAAAAAGATTCGAAAGGGAAAAACCAACGAACAAAATAACTTATCATCAAACAAACAAATTAATAATATTCTCAGGCCTGCCTTCTAGACTTGGAGCTCTACAATATATCATAGCTAATCTAACAGAAAATCATGAATTCAAATTCTACTAGCCTCACTCATTCTCAACACGGTAGCTCTTGACTCAGTGCACTGCCCTTTTTTCAAGCCCAAAAGAGACAATGCTGCACCTTCCACCACAACCTAAAGCTTCTAGTAGAGTGCAAGTTGGTTCCCTGGCAGAACGTATTACGATACAATATCATTCCTAAATCCACCACAACCACTACCACAAGCCTGAGCTTCTGGTAGAGTTGTCGCTCGACTAAAACATATCGAAATAATACAATTAACACTCCTACACGTTCCTCCACCACGAGCTTGAGCTTCTGGTAGAATGAGTTCCTCGACCAGAACATATTATGCTACATTCTAACCCCTTCCTTTCCTCCGCCACAAGCTTAAGCTTCTGATAGAGTTGGTTCCTCGAGCAAAACCCAAAAACAGTTCCACATCAAATTCAGACAATTCGAGTTCCAAGAAACAAGCAAAGGGTCCATGGATATGACAGAGTTGTGTATCCATGCATACGGCTAACCCATCCAATGGATCTCAGCATGGAAGAAACAGGAGAAGATTTAGCTCCTCTTGTTTACCGTCTGTTCCGTTTATTCACTGATCTAACAAGTTAAACACTCAAACCAGACACCTTTTTTGCCTTCCGGTTCTTAAGCAGTGCGTTGCTGCAAGAAACTGCAGAGCCTATCAAATGGAGTATGACATAACTTATCAAAAGTGTTTTACCTTTAAAAGATGTAGAATGAACAGCTCCACTTGTATGTATCTCGCTACTGTCAAAATTTCCTTGGTGGATACAGTATAAGCATATACTACTAACAACAAAACTTCAATCAGCACAGATCAAGAGTATCAGCGATGACGCTCCTAGCTTCACTACACAAGACTTCAGCATCGGTCACAGTCAATGCTTTGCGCACAACAACTTTCACGGCTCCATAATTCAGTATTCCTTCCTTTCCAGAAGGCATGATATTGCCAGTTCCACTGATAGTTATGGGCATAACAGGTACTTCGGTTTTCACAGCAACGCTGAATGCACCTTTCTACAAAAACAGGCATGGAACTGATAGAAGCAAGCAAGAAAGCCAAAGCAGTCCATTAGCTGAACAAGGGCCATCTAGAGGTCAATCAAGACTTGTCCCCAATCGAATGTCAAGATGGAAGCCATATTCTTGGTAGTTCCATGAAACCTTCGGGTTTCGATAGAACTAGTATATATCGTATTAATCAGTCGTTTTTAAGCGAGGCAAACCACAATAAACATTTCGATGTCAAATGGTATAACGGGATATTATTGTCATTTAAAAATTTTGATGGATAATCAACTAATTTTATTTTGTTTAAAAATATTTAGCCTTATATTATGAACTGAATGACCGAGATTAAATCTAGACGATATTAAATTTAACATAACTATTTGATCAAAAGTTAAAAAAATCCGAAAAATCATATCTATAATCCCATCATTATCCCAATTAAATATAAATTTTAATATGTCAAATCTAACCTAAAATATTTGGATCAAATGAAAAAAATAATCATCATATATATGAAATACTTCACAAAGAAATATAAAAAACAATCCTTAAAACTTTATATTCCTACATGAAATCGTCATTAAGTAATTATAAATAATCTTATTATCTTGTTCTTAGTTTTCTATTTTATTTTATAAGTCAAGTTTTACACAAGATTTTTCAATTTCTATCTTTTAATTCAATCTAATAATTGAGATTGAGGATTAAACTAAACAACGCAGATAGATCGTAATATTTAAATCAATTTATCGAAAAAGAAAGAGGAAAACTATCAAATTCAATATACAATATCCTCTATAAACCTATAAACCTATAAACCTATAAACCTATATAGGTAAGTTTTTTTTAATATTAATATTATTTTAACTCTATTATGTTTATTCATCCCGTGCAGCGCACGGCTCAGTATTCTAGTATATATCATATTATTCAGTCGTTTTTAAGCACGATAAATCGCGACAAATCATTTTCGATGGCAAACGGTATGACTTGATGCTATTGTCAAGTAATTTCATTTTATTCAATTTAAAAGAATCTTATCCAATTAATTTATGACCTTTGACTATGAATTGAATGATCGAGATTAAATTTTGTTGATATTGAATTTAACCTAACTATTTGATCAAAAATTAAAAAAATCTGAACAATCATATAAATAATTATAATCAAAAAGTTAATATCACAAATTTAACGTAAAATATTTAGATCAAATCAAAAATATATAATAATTATAGATGCAAAATTTTTCACAAAGAAATAATTTTTAGAAATCCTAATAGTTTTATATATGAAATCGTCTTTTAATATAATAAAACAATAACTTTTGATAGATTTTATCAAAAAAAAATTTATCACGTTCAATATAGATTAATCTATAGGAAAAATTCCCAAAAACTACAAAAAGCAAGATAAAATTCCCAATCGGTACAATCCGGGAAATTAATTCCCATCCGGTACATGTTTGACTTACCCAAATCAATACCACCCAAACCCACGAAAAAATATAGACATTCCCTTTCCAAATCGAAACCAAAAATCATTCTCATTCCAAATCTAAATCCCAAACCAACTCAAATCAACTATCGAATCCAAATCGAATCTCAAATCTATTGAATCAGCAAAAGATGATCCAAATCTAAACCCAACGCACTGTTTGATGTTCAGAACCACAATTTTGTTGGCGCGATTCCTGCATCTTTGTTTCAATGTTTAGCTCTTGGAGTTTTGGACCCGAGTAACAATTTTCTAGTGGGTTCGATCCCTAGTCAGATCAAACAGAACACACCCACAAACTGAATCCTTGATATACCTGGAGCATATGAATAGCAAGCCCATAAGAATGACACCCGCTAGATATTCGATGAAATGTCACAAAGAAATAGAGCGTCGGTTCAAATAGAAACAAGGTGTCAGGTCATGGAACAACATAAAAGAAATCGGGGATAAAAAAACACGCTTCGATTTGTTTGCATGATCAAAAAAACTCAATAAGACAGTGTGTCATTATGTTTTTTTTTTAAAAAAAATTATGTTGGATAATATGTAATAATGTTTTCAATTTATGGATATCATGTTATAATTTTTTTGTTTTTATTGATTTTTTGTGATTTTTCATTTCGGTTAATGCAGGCGCACTGTTAACATAACACAGGCGCACTGTTTGAAATAAACAGTGCGCCTTAAGGAATGAAACAATGCGTTTTTTATTTATATAAAAAAACAAGCAAATCAAAAACATCAATCAAATCGATTTGCTTATTTTTTATTCATTTAATACCACTCTTTCCAAGTAAACATTAATGCATCTTGTATTCTGATGGCATTTTGATTCATCAGAACATTTAACTCTGTTTTCAATTTTTAGGGACTCAGAATTCACGTTATCTTGGCTTAGATTATCTGTAGACTGCTTTGTGGTATATGTTTATTTGAAATATGGGCTTTGTGAACTAGTTAAATATAAAGGAGAGTAATTACTTTACTCAATACGTATCTTGAGCATAATGACTTTATATTGTCGCCTCATTCAAGGACTTAAAACTCTGTTTATGATTTCAGGGTATGGTTAAGCTCCTTGACATGAACAACATAATACATCTAGGATATGATCACATTTCCATGACCGAGCAAATGCTTGCAATAAGGTGGCCGTTCTATGTCTTCTTAAGCGGCGCCATGTTCTGTCTCTTCTCAAGAAGCGTCTGCCATCTCTTCTACTGCCACTCCTACGACCTCAGCATACAACATCTTCATGTAGACTACTTCGGCATCACCTCATGATCATCACGTCCTTCTTCCCTCCCATCTACAACATCTTCCAATGCAACCCTGTATGGCAACTCGTCTATCTCTTCGTGATCTCTCTCATGGGCTCTTCATCGCCATCACCTTGTTCTCCCCTATCCTTTCTTCGGGTGAATACCGTGGTTTTCGTATCACACTCTTTGTCTTGATGGGAATCTTTGGCGTGGTTCCAGCTACACATGCTGCTGTCTTGCTCTGGGACAATCCCAGGAGGAATGTGACCATAGTTTGTGAGTTGCTGATGACATTCTTTTACCTCGTTGGTGCTACACTTTATGTAAGTCAGATCCCAACACGCTTCGATTTATGTACACGCTTCGTTCAAACAATGCGCATGTGTTATGTAAACAGTGCGCTTGCATTAATAGAAACGAAAAACCACAAAAATTAATAAAAATAAAAAATTATAACATGATATCCATAAAATTGAAAACATTATTACATATTACCCAACATAATTAAAAAAGAAAAACACACTGATGCAGTGTTTCATTGAAGTGGAATGAAACAGTGCGCCTGTTATTTAAAAAAAAAAAAAAACAAATCATAAAAATCAATCGAACCCAACCCTACAATTCAATTACTATAACCCAAATAAGTAGATTAGAGTGTCAAAAACGTGCTAGAATTATCCTATTGAACTTGTCAATATCTGTAAGTATGATGTTTTATTTATATTAGTAGTGTCATGTGTAATTGTGATCAGTGCTTGCAAAACTTATATGGTGAAGCTATAAGTTATTGCCCAAACTAAGTTTGTCATGCTTCTGGATTTTATATCCTGGTATTTTCTTTCTGTGTGACTGCTTACAGAGCAATAACTTTGTCTAAAGTCTGGAACCTATTTGTCTTATTTGCTATTCTCAACCTTCTTCTGAAAGTTGGAATCTATCTATTGCCATACAATTTACAAGTAGATAATATGAGTTTTTAATCCACCTTTTGAGGTGCTATAATCATCCTTACGTCTCGGATCCTTCATTGCAACCTTCACTTGCTAAAAATTATGCTGGTAATCTCTGTGATATCGGATGTAAAGCAAGTGGTAAACTGCAACTTTTAGATGCGATTCTTTCAAAGTTGAAAGGTCGAGGGTTGAGATTTCTCATTCTGTATTAGGTATTTGTTCTACTAACTCAATGTTCCTTTATAACATCATATTCCTAAACTTACTCTAAAATTATATCAGTAAAACCCAACCCTAAAACTAAATTATTCTAATCTGAACAAGTCGATTAGAGTCTTCAATCACTGAACACGATCAAAGAACAATGATTTTGTAGTTAGGGTTTTCAAAACGATCGAAACCGAATTTTAGATGAAATTGAATGATTTGATATGTTTTGTGGATAAAAATCGATTGATTTGTGTATGTAAGATCAAATGGGAGTGATTACAAACAAATTTGATGAGTTTTGATTGAGATTTAATGAATTGAACAATTTAGTTGCGCGGATGGCTGTTTGTTTTGGGAAAAATACAAATTGTATCAAATGAGAATTATTTCTCCGGATTGTATGTTTTGGATAATATTTTGAAAAATTATATCCTAGAGGAATTTTCTAAAGTAATTAACAGAATGTTATCCAATTAATTTTTAGCGTTTGATTATGAATTAAACGGTCGGGATTAAATCTTGACGATATTAAATTTAGTCTAACTATTTGATCAAAAATTTAAAAAATCCGAACAATCATATCTAGAATCCCATCATCACCCCAATTAAGTATAAATTTTAATTTCTCAAATCTAACCTAAAATATTTGGATCAAATGAAAAATATAATCATCATACATACAAAATATTTCACAAAGATATATAAAAAAATCTTTAAAACTTTATATTGATGTATGAAATCGTCACTAAGTAATGTCAAAAAAATCTTTTTTTTTTGTTTTCATTTTGCTATTTTATTTTACAGAAAATTCCCCTAGGGTACATATTTTCCAAAATAATTTCCATTTGACACAATCCGGTAAAATATTTTCCATTTCATACATTTTTTATTTCTCTCAACCAAACTCGTGGTTATTGCCTTAACTGTCTCCCTTTTCACTCATTCTTTTTGTTGAATGTATGTTTTTCTTGCAAATTTCTCATTCGAAATCGATGACAAAAATTATGATCAACAATAAAATTTGTTCGATATCGTCATCGTCATCTTGATCATTATCTGCGATCCTTTTGTAATCGATGAGAAGATCATCTTTATTTGTAGATTTGGTTCTATATCTCGTTCATTTTTATGCCATTCGGGTTTCGATTTCGAATATGTTGTAGGAAAGGTACGAGATCATTTCAAAATCTCCTCATCGAATGAATTCATTTTGTATTATTCAATTTCGGGTCATGAACGATGCTTGTTGAATGGTCAAGAGGATTTGATGATGTTGTTTGAGCTCTCAAAATGTCATCGTTTATCATCAATTGATGTGAATGTTATGTGTGGAGGAATGGGTTTGGATTGTCGTTGTTCAAGTGTGGGTTCTGATCGTAGAAATGAAATAGTACGCCAGTTTGAAGAAAAGTGCGCTTGAGTACTGAAAATGTGTTACAATCTTAAACAATGCGCCTTTGTAATGATTTCGTGTGCCTGAGATTTTCTACTAGCTCACGGATTTCAGGGACTCAAATTTCCAATCTTAATCAACATTCTAAGATAAATGATGATTTTGGTGATGATGTTGTGCGTGAGTCGTTGTTTCAGTTGGATGTTGGTTCGTCGAGCAATTGTGATCAACCCTTGCATTTCTTCTCATTAGTCAAATTTGATCCAAAATGTTGTCCAAGTTTTTACTGATGGCGCAAAGCAGTTCAGGAAGTCTCTTGCACTTTATGCAAGCGAAGTTGGGTTTCTATTCAGTTTTAAGAGGAATGAGAACGATTGGGTTCATACGATCTGTTTTAAGAAAGATGATGGCTGTCAATGATTTGTTAAGACTTTATTGTGTTCTTACAATAAGCCATTTTTCATAAGGAAGCTGAATAATGTCCACACTTGTGGACAATTGTTTTTCCCGACGGTTTCAATGAAGTCCATGAAGACGGAATGGCTTGCTATGTCTCTTTTGGAAATTGTACGTCACGACCCTAATTTTAGTGCGAACCAGGTCAGAAATTATTTCCAAACCATCTATGATTTGGATTTGTCATATAAGAAGTCATGGAAAACCCTAAAGAAGACGAAGATGATGCTTGGTGGTGATCCTTCCGAGTCATTTTTGAAGTCGAAGCCATATTCAGGCACATATTAGCACCACTTTAGGAAGTCATGTTTCACTGACCACGGAAGAAGGATCAAATCATTTCTCCAGGTTATTTGTTTCGTTTCATGCTTCGATCTTCGGTTTCAATCATTGCAGACCTTTTTTTTGAAGGGTGATTTCAATGGAGTCATATTAGGAGCTATTGGAAAACACGCAAATTGAGGTATGCATTTTTTTTTGTTATTAATTTTTTATTTTTTTTTTTAGCCAAGCACCCTGTTTTCTGTGAACAGGCACACTGTTTCATTTTGAACAATGTGCTTGTATAATTGAAACAGTGTGTCTTTTTACCAGTGTTTCTTGTAGTATTTCAAACATGAATATTATTCATATCAATTTTTTGCAGGACTTTTCCCACTAGGATTTTACTGTGGTTGATAAAGAGACGTATTCTAGTTTGCATTGGTTTCTTTCAGAGCTTCGTCTAGTAATTCCTGTGGAACGAAGGATCAATTTTGTCTGTGATCATAATTAAGGCCTTTTGTATGCTTTTTCTGAAGTATTTTTCAGAACATCCTATTTCCTATTGTCTTCGACATTTGACGAATAATTTGAAAGTTAGATTCAGAGGTGCTAATATGTCGTCGTCATACAAACAGCGTATCATTGTTAAGTTTCATAGTTGTGCCTATGCTCCAACCGTCATTGAGTTTTATGATAAGTTGAATGAATTTCATACTAGAGGAGGTGATCTAGCTAAAGATTTTACGGCTTCGCTTATTCCTTACGAGAGGTGGACGGTCAATTTTGCAGTTGGTTATCGTTATGGCGATATGACGACCAACATTGCGAAGTCTTTTAATGCTTGACTTTTGGACGTGAGGGAGCTTCCTATCACTCAGATGGTGCATCAGATTCATATCAAGTTAATGGAGTGGTTCAACAATCGTCGAAGCGATGCAGAACAATGGAATGTGATGCGTGCTGTCGTAGGCACGTCAAATTAGAATTTATATGCACTCACTTTCACTCTAAGAATATAAAATTAATGCAGTAGTGGAAATAAGGGTCGAACCCACAGGGACGGTGGTAATATTATTTATCTTTCCTTAATCACTATAAAGAACTATTACAAATATGAAAATTAAGGTTTGGGGGGAGGGGGTGTTTGTTGTAAGAATCTACTTAAACCTAAACTAACTAGCTAGAAAAAAAACTAAGATAGATATGAGATACAGAGGAGTTTTCTTAAGTTTGGAGAAACGTAGGGACGATGGCTGAATCATTTTGAGTCACCTAGATCAATCATGGATGTTCCTGAATTTTAGATGTAATGATTAACATGGAATATCTGTAATGAATTTTGGCTTAATTCACTATGTTCCTTACCTTCTAACTTCTAATTAGCTCGGATAGTTAAACTAACTCAAGAGATCTAAATCATTTCAATTAGCTCGAACATGACTTAAAACACAAGAGTTAAATCATACATGGAACTTAACATTCATAACAATCATAGCAATTTGCTTAAACTAATCATGTTACATGCATTTGAAACCATTTATTGTATATGACAATCAGCTTAAATCATATTATATCAATTAGCTACTAATCTAAACCATTTAGCATGATTTATAGCTTTAACCTATGTACTTTAGGTGATCAATCTAACATACACATGTTATATGATAATTCTAATAGGTTTCATGCATAGATCCTTCATCAAGCACCTCTAGTTTGTCTTAAATACTCAACATCTCATGATCTAAGGTCATCAAAACTAATCAACACATCCCTACTTATGAACTACTCACACATAATCACCGAATAAAGCATGGAATTAAGCAAAGCAATGGAAACAATCATTTTGCTGAGTTTAACAAACTAAGAACAAGTATTTTACAGCGAACGTAGCATTCCAAACTAATGTCCAACGGGTTCCTATGCGTTGCGGATCAAAATCTCTTCAATTTCCTCTCCAAGGCTCGTCTTTCTTGCGTCTCTCGCCCCCTTGATCGCCTCTGCCTCCCTGAGCGTTTCCTCCTCTGTGTTATGCTTAGAACAACCCTAGGGGACGTATTTATAGGCGAGGGTTTGCAACCAGATCGATCCGATGGCTGAAACTTGTTATTTTTCATCAAGAAGCACGTCGCGGCCGCGACCATGCCTCTCGCGCCCGCGATAGGTTAAAAAGTGGGAATTTGCAGAAATCATACCGTCGCGCCCGCGATTGTTGGCCGTCGCACTCACGACACACTATTAATGCCCGCGACACGTGCTCTGTTACCTTAAAACTAAAAGTAAAAATACTAAACAACGTCCAAAAATTCTAAAAACTTATACACCATATCTAAACAAGCTACTCTAGCTGAGCGTTATGAAACATCGTTGTATAAACTCTTGAAGCACGTGAAATGACATTGAATCGTGAAATCCTGCTTTTTGACCTCATGACATGCCATTTTCTTCATCCTTCTTCATTTTTGCTCCAAACTTCACGCCAATCTGCCAAAAATATGAAAGCACAGCAATACCAACATTCCAAGACAAAAAGACGATAAAAACATAAAATAGACAATACAAAAGGAATAAGACAAACATTTAGAATAAAGAAATGCTGTGTGTTTTCATATACATCAGAATGGGATTTATATCCCAGGATGTTGGAGATTTTCAATGATTTTTTCAAGAAATCACGTGTTTTTTATGGTGAAGAGATCCTCGGAGATCATTTTTTAAGTAATGTCAAATCCGACAGCCTTAGTAAATGTTAGAGAGAAGAGTTGTTCTTGTCGTATGTGGCAGGCAAACGGTTTTCCATGTTTACATGCCCGTCTGTGTTATTATGAAGTTTTCCTTACCCGTGAGCACCATGATTGATCTATATTTTTCTATTTAAAATTATAGGAAGAGCTATGAGGCTGTCATCCATCCTATCCCTTCATTAATTCTTGACCAAATAGCTGCGTCAGTGGATGTGGAATTTGCCCTACCTTGTTCGAGCAGACTTCCTTGTAGGCCCCAAAAAACGACGTATTTCGTCGAGTGGTGAAGAGTCCAGAGGTATGAGGTGTACAAAGTGCAAAAAGATTTGTAATCACAATAGACAAAGTTGTCGAGAGCCCATTTAAAGATTTTTCTGTCCACGTTAAGTTGTTTCATTTCTTTTCTTTTTTACAAAAAGAAAAAACTCATGATGGGTACTATGTAATCATTTTTTCATTTCTAAGGCTATCATGTTATCAATTTTTGTTAATGCAATGGTGTAATGTTGTGTTTTATTTTTTTTTAATTTCAATAGGCGCATTGTTTTGATAATTCTAACGTATTGTTTGAATAAAACAGTGCGCCATTGTAATGTAAACAAGGCGCCTGAGTACTTTGATGATATTAACAAATCCAAGGGTGTTGTTTTCTTTTTTTCTATTGTTTTCGAATTTCTATTCTTGTATTATCATTTGATTTATTTTGTATTTATTCATTGATTATGCTTTGTACTTTTTTATAAAAAAAAAAACAAAAAGAGAGAAACACAAGGCGCACTGTTTGAATAAGCTTGGCGTCCAGTTTGAATTAAACAGGGCGCCTTAATAACATAAACAGTACGCTTGTTCATTTTAATGAGAAAATGATAAGCATATACGATATTAGAGATGCAGACAAGCAATTAACTTTTTAATTACATTAAAAAGATATTTTTAGTACAAATCATCAAAATATAGATCAACCGAATATGTTTTCATCTTTTTCTTCATCATCCTCCTCCTTTAGTTCAGGCGCTTTGAAGTCATATCGTGAAATCAAGGTCTTGGTCATTTTTGCTCTGTATCGTCGTATTTCTTCCAATGTAGAACGATCTGGAACCGGTTCTCCATTTGTAAGCAGATCTATCCATTGACATACATGCACTCCACAGCCCAGATTGTGTTGAGTTGAAGCCTTCTGGTTGATGTTCAATTGCATGTTGTACTTCTCCCTTTCTTCTTCAACGATTTATGTGCCCTTATGTTTCCATGCCACTTTCTCGTTGAACTCATCTACATATTCTTTCTGCACATTCAACAACACACAGATTTAGTTAGTTGACATTATAACGCTTCATTTTACAATATCAATAGTCTTTGTCAATTAATATTTGTTTCTTACGATTTTCTAGACATCCCTTGCATAGGGAGCTTTTTGTTTTTTGGAGTTGTGATGGATCCACGTATTTTCTTTGTTGTCGAACATCAGCAACGTCCAATAGTATGCAATCTCGCTCTTTCCTCCTCCGGATGAGTTCAGTGGGAAGAAATGCCATCGGCATTGATTATTTTCCTTCATTGACTTCATGCTTGTGTTTTCTATCCCGATTCCTCTTTTCATAAGATCTTGCTGCATCACATTACAAAATCCAACATCAGTTTTTATTTTGTTGATTTTGTTATTGAAATATAAGGAGTATTTTCTTACCCAATATTTCGTACTGTATAATGCACCCTGGTCTTTCAATTGTGCTTGTTCCGACATCAACGTACAGAAGCTCGATATTGCATGGTTCATCAATCCTCCATCATTCACAATTAAAATTAGATCTTGCAAGTCGACGACACTTAAATTTCATCACAGAATAGGTGAGTATCAAAATAACCTCTCTCTGTAAGATCAATATATTATTTTGTTATTCATTTTATGAAAGAGACACTATAAATGAAAATAAACGAGGCACACTGTTTTAAAATATAATAGGCGCACTATTTAAATACAGCAGGCGCCCTGTTTGAATCAAAACAGGCGCACTATTTGAGAAATTACAGGCTCCCTGTTTTCATTATGCTTTGTCCTAAATTAGTGTATATTTGTTTTCTAAGTAATGATAAATAACGATAAATATAACAAAACGTATAAATAATACAAATTTAAGTGTGTTACAAGAATACTTACTTGGGTACTTCTTCGGTCATCCTTTCATATTTTTCCCATGCAGCATCGGTCATGTACTGAGTGACTTTGAGCGAATCCTTCTTCATCTTCTTCTAGGAACCATAGGTGTAGTTATTGCTTCGTTTTTTACCTCTTGGTCCTCTTTTTTTAATCTCCTTTACCATTGATCCCGGAGTACGGTCTGTTTTCTTCTTTTTTGTTTGTTTTTTTTATCAACCTCTTCTTCATTATCGGACGCAGTAGTTCATATCCGCTACTGATTTGCAGTATGTCGTCATCTTCTTCCTTCTTTTCTTCCTTGACAGCAGAGTTATTGTCGAACAACAATGTTTTGTATTCGCCACTGTTTGTCTTTCCTTTTCCAATTCATCTCGCAGTTTCTTGATTTCCTCCTCCTTTTCAAGCAGATACTTTCTGTTTTTTTTCGCTCCTTATGGCCTTCTATCATCAGCTCCGCTGCACGAGTCATCTCTTCTTTCATTCATTCTCTAGCTTGTGTTTCAGAATTAAGCTTGGCGTTGTTCATTTGTTTTTCTTGTTGCAGTTGTTGTATTTATTTCAACAAATCTTCGATGTTGAGTACATTTGAATCTGATGCCCCTTCTTTCGGTTTCTTCACTACTGATTCCCTTAGAGTCCCCAACTCCAATTTTTTTCTAGTCAATTTAATCTCCAATGAAATGACCTTCAAAACATATAAAAAGTTAACATTTTATCAATTGAAAAAAACAGTGTGCCAGTTTAAAAGAAACGGTGCATCCGTTTAAATGAAACAGTGCGCCAGTTTTAAACAAATAGGGCGCCAATTTTAAACAAACAGTGCGCCTTATGTAGTACATATAGTGCATCAGTTAACAAATCAACATTGTGGTTTTTTGAAAAAATAAAAGTGCTTACTTTGTCTTACTCTGATAACAATTCGTTAATTGTTTTTTTATGATTTGTCATTGCATCTTTGCCTGTTGCATCGCCTCGTCAACCTTGCATAATTTTTCACAGACGCCATTAGTACAATCATCAAAAAAATGGAAATTGAACAACCAAATATAAAATATGCTTGAAGTATGTTACCTCATTCTTTAGAATTGATTTTCTGCCAGCGTTTCTTTGTTTTTTCTGTTGGGCATAACATTTTCAAAGCTGACATCCTGAAGCTGCTTCTTCATGGTTTGCAGGATTGACAATTTTTTTGGGTCCACATGTCGTGCCAAGACATCACCAGATGCTATCTCCGGGTCTGTCTTTGTCAAACAGCTTGATTTGTCATCTATGCTTCTCGCCTTAAATTCATAGTTGTCGACATTGTCGTTGACATCATCTTCTTGGTGTGATTCGAGTGTCAGCAATTCCATCCTTGATACTTGTCTCTCATGAAAGGATGGTTGCAATGAATCTAGTGTGAGCTATGTAATCAAATTATCAAAAAAAAAAAAAAAAAAAAAAAGGTCGTTCGCTTATACATTTTAAGAATAAAATAAAAAACAAACCAGTATGTGTACAAGAAGAAAACTAAGTTACCTTCTCATCTTTAAATCGTACAATGACTACACCTAGGCTTATTGGGAGATCGTTGAGTTGCCACCTTGCCAATCGTGGAATGATCTCAGATGATGATTTTTTTGGTTCACCAACAAAAGTCCTCTCCAAGAACCAATACTGTAGTTTTTTTTTTTTTTATAAATTGCATTAGATAAGTGAATTTCGATGAATATAAGAAAATAACATCAAACAGTGCGCCTTATGTGTAGAAACAATGCCTCTGAAGTAAAATTAACATTGCATATTAAAACAGTGCACCCTTTTATACTATAAACAGTGCGCCTTACTTCAGAAAAAACTATACAATCTTAAACAGTGTACCGTCATCAAATAAAACAGTGCGTCTTCATCAAATGAAACAGTGCACCTTACAAGAAAATAATAATATGGATAAATTCAGTGCGACTTCATCAAAATAAACAGTGTGACAGTATAGAGCGTTTACCGGAATGGTGAGTAGGCATCCATTTACTGATTTCGGCTTGTACACCTTGTCGTTGACATTATAATTGAGAGATTTCTCCAGTTTGATGTAGATGTGCGACGTCCAGTTGAAATCACACAATTTGTCCATATCAGCCACATAGTTTGCATACGCCCACTTTATTGATGCCTTCGATGTGGAGAGGAAGAGCGTGTTCATGACGTACAACACTAGCAGTCTCCCGGTGTCCTCATAGTCATGCTGCTCTTGACCTCTTGATGCTTCAATAACTGTTTCGCGCAGCTTGGATGTCGTCAATTCTCTTGCATGTTTCTTTCCTTGTTTACGTTCTTCCACGAATCTTCTTTCCAGGAACTCACTTGGATTGATTGTTTCCAAGTCCTCATCAGTTATTTCATATGTCACGTCAAGAATTCCAAATATGAGTTTGATATCTAACGACACTATGTTGAAGTCTTTGTCTCCGAAAGTGAATGAATTGTCTCCTTGATTGTAGTTCGATACAACCTCTCGAATGAACTTGTCACTCTTTCTGCAATCTGATGTAGTAATATTCCCTTTCAGAATTGCGTCAAACAATGTCTAGAATGGCGTTTTCTTAGCTGTACTTTGTGCTCGTCTATGCATCGGAATTCCGATTCCTTTTTTAATAGCTTAATGAGTGATGTTAAGTTGCTTCTGTATTGTACCATTTTTCCTGTTTCATTATACAAATAAGGAAAACAAACATATTAAGAATCAATTTTCTTATAAAAGAAAAAAGAAAAAAGAAGAAGACAATGCGCCTTAGTAATTAGACTAGTGCGTCTTTGTGTTTTGAAACTGGGCGTCATTCTTAAATTATGAAACATTGTGCCTTTGTGTTTTGAAACAGTACGTCATTGTTAAATTATGAAACAGTGCGCCTTTGTGTTTTGAAACAGTGCGCCCCGTTAGTTTACAACTAATGAACAATGCGTGTTAGGATATTAATGTTTAATATAGTTGATTATTACAAAGTGCGCCTTATCATTAAGAAACAATACGCCACATTCATGCTTCGACAATACAAAACATTGCGCCTTAATGAAATAATGATAATTAGCATTCTTTGCAATATATTATGAATTACTATGACATCAAAGAAAGAATTCAGGGTTCGAACACATTTCAGACTTGGGGTTTGGGCACGGCGCACTGTTTATGGTTTCAAAGGCGGTCTGTTTTTCGATTATTAATTATTAGAACATAGTACATATCGAATTATATCGATTGAATTGATGCATTTGTTGATGTATATATCAATAGAATTTAATCTTCTTTATCAAATTTGAGGAACAAACCATAAATTATTAATTTCACCTGTTACGTTTGGATTTGATGATTAATTCAGTGCGCCTCTTGAATTTGTTGTGATGAATCGACGTTGATCCTTGGTTTGAGTTTAGGATTTGGCGGCTGATTTGAGTTTGTTGTTGGTTGTTGATTTGGAAGTGGAAGTGTTTGTGGTTTGCTAGTGATGGGTTTGGGCGGTTTTGATTTGGGATAACGGAAAGTTGTACTTGATGGGAATTATTTTCCACGTTTGTGCCTGTTGGAAAATATTTTGGGTTCTTTTATATTTTGTAAGAATTTTCCCTTTATTTTATAAGTCAAGTTTACACTAAATTTTTCTATCTCTATCTTTTAATTCAATCTAATAATCGATATTGGAAACTAAGATAAACAAAGCATGTAGATCGTAATACTTAAATCAATTTTTCGAAAAAAATAAAAGAAGAAAGAAAACAAACTATCAAGTTCAATATACCATAACCTATATATCTATATATGTAAGTTTTTTTAATCTAAACATTATTTTAACTCAATTATGTTTATTCATCCCGTGCAGCGCATGGATCAGTATTTTAGTGTATATCGTATTATCCAATCGTTTTTAAGAGCGGCAAACCGCGGTAGATCATTTCGATGGCAAACGGTACGACAGGGCATTACCGTTATTTTAAAAAGATGTCAAATAAAAAAACTAAACCAAAAAAATGAAATCAATTAAAAAAATATACCAGTTAAATAAAATCTCATCTAATATCTAACATATATCTTAACCAACTAAAATCTGATATTCTAAATCTAATACATATCGTATTATCCAGTCTATTTTAGCGACAAACAACAAACGGTTTGACAGAAAATTATTGTCCTTTTAGAAAGATGTCATATAATAAAAATTAAAACCAATTAAATAAAATCTAATCTAACATATATCTTAACCAATCAAAATTAAAACAACCTCCCGATTCCTCCTCTCATCAACCACTGTAATCCGAATTTTAATGAATCTAATATAAGAATTCTCCCTTGATCTTATATACAATATCTTTCACAAATAAATAATTAGATTAGTGATTCAAAATAAAAAAATAAACGATAATATTTAGAAAGGTCATTTACTCAATCAAAAAGGCAAAAACTAAAACAAAAATCGAAATATTCAAGCATTACCTATTCAAAATTAAATAAAAAATAGATCAATATCTTTCTAAAAGAAAAATTAGTTCTCTATATCAAATTTTGACGATATTAAATTCAGGGAAAATTCCCAAAACTATAAAAAAAAAAAAATTCCAATTGATACAATCTGGGAAAATAATTCCCATCCGGTACATGTTTTACTTATTCAAACCAATACCGCCCAAACCCACGGCAAAATACAAGCATTCCCAATCCGAAACGAAATCCAAAATCATTCCCATCCCAAATCTAAACCCTAAACTAACTCAAATCGATTATCGAATCTCAAATTTATTGAATCAATGAAAAATGGAACGCAAACAAAACTGATGCACTATTTCTTATAACTTACGCACTGTTTTGAAACAGTGCGTCTGAAAAATCAATACAGTTCGTCTATATTATTGTTTCTTTATTAACTTGCACAGCACTAACATAAAACAACTGAAATCGTATTTCACTTACTTTTTTCTTTTGGATGGGAACCTGAGTGAAGGCGCACTCTTTGATGGTTCAGACGCACTATTTCAAACAGTGCGTCTCAAACAGTGCACCTGATCAATTAAAATCGTGCGCCTATATTATTTTTGCTACATTAACTTGCAAAGCACCAACATAAAACAACTGGAATCGTACTTGTACCAAGTACGAGAAAGGCTAATATGGTACAAGGACATCGGCCAGCATGTATATGGCGATTTCTCGATGGCTATGATGCAAGCATGATACAAGGACATCTGCTGCTCTGTTTCAGGCGCTCTGTTTTGCTTCAGACGCTCTGTGTTTTTATGCAAGTGCTCTGTTTTCCTTCAGGCGCTCTGTGTTTTTATACAGACGCTCTGTTTTCATGTAAAGATTTATTTTCGGTTGTTGTTGTTGTTGTTGTGTTGAGTAGAAAGAGGACCATCTTCTAACGACAAAGATTCCTGTGAATATTCCGACGACGTCGTTGGATCCTAGTGAGAGGTCAAGCGATGATGTTGGTGATGGATATAAGATGGAGGAAATGTAGGACTTTATATTTTAAATTTGCATGTATTTGGAATTATTATCCCTTGTGTAGTTTTTTGGAATTATTTCCAATTTTTTTATAGTTTTGGATAAATCACCCTTGTTCATATTATCTTTATTCGTTTTAAAACTATGTCATTGAAAAAAGTAAAACCAATTGAATAAAATCTAATCTAGCATAGATTTTATCCAATCAAAATTAAAACAACATCCCTATTCCTCCTCTCATCAACCATTGTAACCTAAATTTTATTAATTGTTCCTTGATCTTATTATATATAAAATCTTTCACAGACAAATAATTAGATTAGTGATTTAAAACACAAAAATAAACAGTAATATTTAGGAAAATTGTTTACTAAATTAAAGACAAAAAATACAAGAAAATCAAAATATTCAAACATTACCTATTCAATATAAAATAAAATATAGAGCAATATCTTTCTAAAAGAAAAATAAGTTATCTATATCACATAAAAGAAACAAAAACATGAATTGAAAAACAAAATTTCTTTTTAAAATACAAATTTATGAAAAAGTAATCTATCGATTTCTTTGTGACATAAGTAATTTAACGCTATTGTTTCATTATAATTTTTCATCCCGTACAACACACGAGACAATATTATAGTATGTATTGTATTACCCAGTCGTTTTTAAGTGCTGCAAATCGTAAACGTTATGATTGTCATTTAAAAATTTTAATGGGTAATCAAGTAATTTTATTTTATTTAAACTAATAGATTCCTATCCAATTAATTCATGACCTTTGATTATGAATTGAAGGATCGAGATTAAAATTTGATCAAAAGTTAATATTTCAAATTTAACATAAAATATTTGGATCAAATAAAAAATATATAATATTTATATATGAAATCTTTTTTAGTATAATTAATAAAACAATAATTCAAAAAAAAAACTATTACATTCAATATACATTAATCTATATAGATAAGTTTAATGCTATTTGTTTATATTATTTCTATTCATCTCGTGGTTGCACGAGTCATTATTTTAGTATAATGAAAAAAAAAAACGAGACTGATTTGGCATCAGACATGACCTGCACTTCAGATGACACGGTCTGTATTTCGCATGACACCTCCCGTGGTAAAAATGACATGAACCATGCCTGGTGTCAAAATTTGTCAGCAGATTGATTTAAAATCAATTCCGACGCGTCTTAAAATAACTCTATATATATGTTCTCTACGTTCCAAATAGATTATATTGTAAAAAGACTTAATTTTGAAGAATTTTATTCTGTTATCCTTATAAATGTATGAAAACAATTATAAGTGGAGATGATGTGATATAAAATAAAAATATATTGGACATTATAACATTCCAAACTTAGTAATGTATCATAATTTAACATTCCAAAAGTATTATAATTTAGTAGGACATGCATACTTAGTAATGTATCATAATTTAACTGAAAGGAGATAGTTTACAACATAGACAAATTTGTCCACATTTTCGTGATCTCTGAATTTGAGATAGTCCTTATTCATCTGTCATAAACATTTTCAATGTTTTCTTTTTAAGTCACCTTGTAATATTTGCAATACTTTTATATTTTGTTGAAAATCTCATATCATTATATTCCCTTCGTCCCACAGAACAGGCAACATCATAGAATAACAACATTATTCATTACGTATTTTGATGCGTTATATTTTACTATTATATGATACGGTATGAAATTTATTTTGGTTTAGGGTAATAGTATATAACTTGAATCATGTTTGATGCTTCACCATAAATGTATTAAAAACATAGGTATAATATACGACCAACTTTATGATCTACGTGACAAATGTTAAATGTTTTGTAGCGCAGAGATAATAGTACATTTTATTGATTCTTCTTAACAAATCTCACTATCACCAAAAAGATTAATGGTTTATAATGAATATATTATATAAATTAACAAACCTACATGCATTTCAGGATATCTCGGACATTTTTGTAATTTTTATACTTTGTAGGGTTATCTCGAATATTTAAAATTTCAGGATAAGAGGGCTGCAATAACTATAACTTATAGATTCCAATCCCACTAATAAGATAAAAAAAAATATTTTTAAAAATTTTAAAATTCATCTTTTTAAAAATCTTAATTGTTCTTTAAAACTTGTGAGTGGTTACAAGCTGCAGTTAATGCAGGTTGCAGTTACTGCACCCATATAATCCCTTGAGATTTTTATTTAAATCAAAATTAATGAGAAAATATTAGTATTGCATTTAATTCCTTGCAATGTAACTGATCATTTTTGTAACAGATATCGTTGCATCTTGAGTCGGTTACTCTTCATCTTCAACCTACTATAAGTCTCAACAGTCATTGCTGCAACAACAACACACGGTTCTAATTTGAAATCCCTATATTCCATTCTTCCATAAATCTTTGGATCGTGAATTGGGTTTCGATTTGCTGAATCTCAATCTCCATCAAAGCTATCTGATTCCCATTTTGCCTCGGGTGCAATAAAGATATGATCGAGTTTATCAGTGCTGGAGATGATACTCTTGTCATTGCTATAGGATATCAACAACATCATCCATTGTCGCACGGGATAATCCATATCGCCTTTCATCTCCTCCCAGAAAAGCAGAGTCTGGGCCACAAAACCACCACATAAACAAATCATTCGGCAATCCTTCTTCGTCGTCGTTGTCCTCTTTTGTTACGAACGAGTCTGTTAATAATAAATACAAACAATAACAAGTGCACAAAAATAAATGAGACAAAGAATTTTACGTGGAAACCCTTGTAGGAGAAAACTACGGGCGGTCGCCGACGACGAAGAATCCACTAACAAAATGAGGAAATACAAAAGGAGCTACACTCAAAATATTGAGAATCTCACAATAAGGGATAGAGATAATAATCTCTAAAACCAATCCCTTAAACCCTCAATGTGTTTTTGTGTGTATATATGTAATTAAATAGTACAACTCCCAAAGTGAAAGTTGCCCACCGAGGACTCCATCTTCCTTTTCTCTCAAAAACTCTCTCTGTCTTGTTCTTCCTCTCCTCTCAAATCCTTCTCTGCACATTTTCTTCTTCCTCTCATTTTTGTTATATAGCCGAGGAAACGTGCAAATCTTTTCACGTCTGATAAGACAAAGGCGGCTGGCGTGAGATAAGGATGAAGGCGACTAGATAAGGTCAAAGGCGGCTAGCCGCAAGAAGAAGACAAGGGCGACTGTGCATGGTTTGAAGTCACAATCAACAAATCTTCACCTTGACTCAAACCATATCTATCGTCGTTGTGTAACCTCTACCTAGGCTTCAAACGAACCTAACTGCCCTCCACTCCTAAGAGCTTTAGGCAATGACGAAATTTTGAAACAGAAACAGGTTTCGTCAACATATCTGCTGGATTATCTGGAGTCGCAATCTTAACCACCTTGACATCTTTAACATCCCGTACAAAGTAATAACGGATGTCAATATGCTTAGTCCTCTCGTGATGCATCTGATCACGGGTCAAGTGAATGGCTGATGAACTGTCACAGTGAAACACTGTGCTATCTTGCTTCAGTCCTAAGTCTGAAGCCAAATTCCTCAACCAGATTGCCTCCTTCACAGCTGATGCAACTGCCATGAACTCTGCTTCTGTAGTACTCAAAGTCACAGTATCCTGCAAAGTAGCCTTCCGAGAAACTGTCCCACCACAGAAAGTGAATGCATACCCTGTAAGTGACCTCCAACGATCCAGATCTCCAGCATAGTCTGAATCTGAGAACTCTTCAATATTATTGCTGCCTCCACCTTACCTTGCATCATAGATGAGGCTCAATCCCGATGAACCCTTAAAGTACCTAAAGATCTATTTCACAGCCTGCCAGTGACCTCTACCAAGTCTGCCCATATAACGACTAACTACTGACACAGCCTATGACAAATCGGGTCGAGTGCATACCATGGCATACATCAGGGATCCAACTGCACTCGCATACGGCACAGAGGCCATACTTCTCACCTCGTCCTCAGTCTTCGGTGAGAGCTCTAGAGATAGT
>JAOVYX010016815.1:0-53182 GCA_035668315.1 Drosera spatulata | reverse complement strand
GTTACGATGCGAATGTTGTCAATATGGTAAACCACATCAATAGTTGTTTGAAAATGCATCTCAATCATGGTTTGAAGCTTGCTCATAACTTATCCATCGTGATCTTTTGGGCCTTTTGAAACGTTTTTATCCAACATCAAAAGACTCTTTATTAAAGTAAGGTTCGATGAGAAAACTATACACTACCTTACCTCAAAGATCATATGTGGTTGTTGCTGTTGAGAATTGAACCTGTGGTCCAGGCATCCTTGAATCTTGATAGGAGTGCTCGGTTGATGTTTCAAATTCCTCTATGCCTGATAATATTATTAGGAAAAAACGAATTTATGTAATGACACATATAATCTTAGATGTGTTTACTTAAAATCAACGATTAAGATAAAAAAATGATTGTGGATGTGTTTCGGGACATGGACCAACTTGATGGTAGTGAGTCTATTAATTATTGGGCTCTCATCCCAAGATGTATCTTCCTATCATGTTTTAATCTTGACCGTTGATTTTAAGTAGACACATCTTAGTTTATGTGTGTCATGACATGTATTCGTCAAGCACATATTATTATGGTTTTTTGAAAATCTTCAGTCAATCCTCTAATTGAGTCGGTAGTTTACTAAGATGACTTCAAGTGAGAAAGAGATTTCCATAAACTCATAGGAGCGGATTTGCTTGGATAAATTTTGAGGGGGTGAATCCTCTAGTTCATTGCCATAGACTACATGTGCAAATTTTGCTTATTCATTGCCTTTTAATTATTTTATGTTGCTTTGTTCAGATCATGTCTATGACGGGATTATCTGAGGGGTTGTTGCTTGGTAGTTACTTCACACGATTCACCTGGTTACACTTTCTTGAGAAATCTCCTTGTACAAAACTAGTTGTTGAAGGCATCCTTGATATGCAAACCAACCTCTTAATGATGTTTGATTGCACGATGTTGTGATCTGCTAATCCACTGAGCCTAGTTCTTGACACTGAGAGACCAAATGCACTCAAGTGAAGTGATCTTGCTCACTGTTAGAGCATGATAATCTTTAAACTTATATTCTATCAAACCATAAAGTTCCAAATACAAGTAACATTTCCATTCTATGCAGGTAGCAATCTATCAATCTTGTCCTTATAGCTACCGTTCTTATCTATTGATCTTCTGTCGGACATGATTCACTCTTTTGTTTCCTTTGCAGTGATAATTGCCATACGTCAATTGTCAACTACTACAGAAGCTGCTCGAACCCCAATTGTGCTTATGATTTGTGCCTTGCTTGCTGTCAAGAGCTGAGGAATGGTCACCTACCAGGCGGTGAAGGAGCAGAAACATCCCACCAACAATTCATGGACAGATCAAATACTCATGCCTCCAATGAAGAAACAAATGGTGGAAAATATCAAAAAGTTGAATCCGAGAACAAATTTCTTCCCTCGAATAATTTCACTGCACCAACATCCTCAGACTTTCCTCAATGGAAAGCTAATTCTGATGGTAACATCCCCTGTCCTCCAAAAGAACTTGGAGGTTGCGGTAGACGTGTGCTGGACCTTAGACGCATTTTCAAAGCCTATTGGGTCACAAAGCTGATTAGTAATGCGGAAGAAATCACTGCAGATTATGAGCTTCAAAATACAGATATTTCGAAAGGATGTTCTTTGTGTGTATCAAATGGATCAATCAGTGACTCAAGTTCAGGATTGTGGCGGGCAGCTTCCAGAGATCAAGACCTTGATAATTTCTTGTACAGTCCAAATGCTATGGAGTTAACAGCTGATGCAATAGAGCATTTCCTGAGGCATTGGATCAGAGGTGAGCCTGTGATAGTAAGAAATGTTATGGACAAAACTTCTGGTCTGAGTTGGGAACCAATGGTTATGTGGAGGGCGTTCAGAGAAACAGGGGCCAAAGGGAAATTACAAGAGGAGACTAGAAATGTAAAGCCCTTGATTGCATGTATTGGTGTGAGGTACGTTGCAACCTTATAACTTGATAGTTGTTCTAAGTCGACCATCACTACGCTTACTGAATCTATCATTTAAAAGTATTATCATATAAATGCTTGCCCAGTAAAGGGCAGAAGCTGAAATTGCTTAATTCTGAAATCTGATTACATTATCAATGTGCTGTTATGGTCTCTTATTTTCATCCTCTTATGCTCCTAGGTTGAAATCAATATCCACCAATTTTTTGTCGGCTACTTAGAAGGCCGCATGCACAAGAACAAATGGCCAGAGATGTTGAAACTGAAAGATTGGCCTTCATCAACATTATTTGAAGAGCGTTTGCCCAGGCATGGTGCTGAATTTTTAGCAGCATTACCATTCCCTGAATATACAAATCCGAAATCAGGTCTGCTAAACCTTGCTACGAGACTTCCAGAAGGATTACTTACACCTGACTTACGTCCAAAGACATATATTGCTTATGGATATCCTGAAGAGCTTGGTAGAGGTGACTCAGTGACAAAGCTGCACTGCGATATGTCTGATGCGGTATATATTTTGCCTCATGCTGTTGTTCATGTCGGAATTATTGTCTGCTTTCAGAATATGAATTTGATGTATACTTGGTTGCTGCCTAGGTTGGTTTGCTGGGCTTGGTGATTCAAGCGCTTATAGCATTATATTTGATTAATAGTTTTCTAATGGCATTTCTTTCTTTCTTTCTTTCTTTCTTTTCTTTTCTTTTAATGGCATTTCAAGTGCAATGAATTGAACATCGTGCTTGGCTGATAATTTCATCATTGAACCGCCATTTTCGCCTCAGATCTGCTCATTTGAGGAAGGATATTTTTGTTTGTATCATAACTTTGTTTTGTCGTAGCCCATGATCTTTCTTCATTGGAGTTTATAATGTTCTACCTGAATGAGTTTGCTTTTTGGTACTAGGTGAACCTACTTGCTCACACAGCCAAGGTGAAGATTGCACCATGGCAAGTTAATGCGATAAATAGATTGAGGAAGGAGCATGAAGCCGAAGACTCACGCGAACTTTATGGGAGGGGCAGAAATTTCAAAGGATCTGGGGGCAGAGGTTGAAGAGGGAGGGTGATCAGGATTGTGGGGAGCAAGGCCATTCTACCATAGAACGGAAAGTTGCGGAGCCGGATACAACAGGAAAGCTGGAAAACGAGTCTCCTAAGTCGTTTTACATGGATCAAGAAACTTTTTCAGCAGAAAGGGGGCATTTAAAGGTGGAAAGTTTTAGAGATGGTGATGGAGCCAAGACAGAAACACATTCTGTTGCTGAAAGAATCAAACTTGAAAAGCAGCAGTCTTGCGGCTGTAGCAAGCCACTGTTAAAGAATGGGAGGGATACTAGTGTAGGGAGTCTTCTCCCAAATGAAAATGGAGCTAGTAATCATGGCCAGAGCGAGTCAAAGTCCCATGGCCCGTGTAAATCTTCTGAAAGTACGAACGAAGCACCGGTCACCCATGGAGGTGCTGTTTGGGACATTTTCCGAAGGCAGGACGTTCCCAAGTTGATCGAGTACTTGCAAAAACATAAGGAATTTCGACACACCAATTGTCTCCCTGTGAAATCCGTGAGTTATATGTTCCTGGGCTACCTTGTGTTGCACTTCGGCTGTGAGTTAGCAATCTGATGTGATCCTGTTGTTTGCTTCAGGTCATTCACCCCATACATGATCAAACCCTTTTCTTGAATGAAAAGCATAAAAGGCAGCTAAAGGAGGAATATGGTCAGGAACATGGGTACTCATAAAAGCCTGTGTTCTGCAACTTCTGTCTACGCCATACCGTCAGCTTGAATATCATATTTACAATCTATGCAGATGTAGAACCTTGGACATTTGAGCAGTTCCTTGGTGAGGCCGTTTCCATCCCAGCTGGGTGTCCTCATCAAGTCCGAAACAGACAGGTGAGAACTCTTTCTCTTAAACATGAGTTTGATGACCCTGATGTTGAACTTTGGCAAGCAAAATCAGCAGCTTAATCATGACGATTAGCATGTGTCTTCCTACATTCGTTTTTTTAGTCATTAACACGTCTTCTTATGTTCAGTCATGCATTAAGGTTGCCCTTGACTTTGTGTCTCCGGAAAATGTGGAGGAATGTATTCGATTGACTGGTGAGTTTCGCATGCTTCCCAAAGGCCATAGAGCCAAGGAAGACAAACTGGAGGTAATGTTGTTGTTTTTCAAGCCACAAGTATTTGTGTATTACGAGTAGTTTGCAACTATCCAGTTTGTCTTTTCTGATATCTACTATCCATAGAATATACTTGGTTACCTAAATGTTCGTATAGATATCAATAAGATCTAGTGCGGTATCCATCAAATACATATCTCGGCAGTTGATACTGGATAAAGGTGATGTACCTCTGCTACAACTAATTCTGTCTTCATGACTTTGTAGGTCAAGAAAATGGCGCTCTATGCGGCGAGTTCGGCAGTGAGAGACTTCAACGGTCTTGCTTCTTCTCAAGTATGAGTAAGTTTTATCTTGCTTTGTTGCTCACTGCTGCCCAGGGAAGAGAGTTAGGGACTCTGTGATCATGACATATATAATGCTTTGGGTTCCTCGTCTGCGTCCATGACGATAATGTTGAATCATTGTGCAGTTGATACAAATCTATATAGAGAGAGCGCAGAAGCGCATGCTGGAATAAGCTGGAAGACATCTCCCACGACCACGTTGGTTCAATGTACATGTTCATATTCTCCGGTTCACTCTTTATGGTAATGAAGCAGAAGTGTAGGCTTTGTAGCACAAAATGATAGCCAGTGCATATCCGACACATCTCCATTAATCTGCTCATAAGCTGCTGGAGGTTAGCACTGACTATAACCTATGCTCCATTTGCGGCAATGAGGTATTATGCTTAGCAAAAGGGGGGAAGATGAAGCAACATAGACCCTGCAGGCCCATGGCAATATCATGAGGTTAGGAGCAATAATTCTGAAGGTACACAACTATACATTTGTTCGGTAGACCAACATGATCTTTGATCATATATTATTATTAGACATATTCCGAATGTTAGGCATTAATACACATCTGTACCCACGTTCTGAGCTGGGATTGGGGTTGACTCTGTATCTGAGTCTGAGTCCGACACTATAGGTGTATCTATAGGTACGAAGAGCTCAGCCATGACATCAGGAGTCACCTCCCGACTAATCGGAGGTTCAGCGTCATGCCAATCCCCATTATTGTCCCAACCCCAATCAAGCTGATCGTCATCCTCCCCTTCTCCAAGTACCTCAATAATAGGGATCTCCTCCTCGGGAACTTCTTCCTCAGGGTCGTCCTTGAGAACCTCCTTCTCGGGTTCACCCTCGGGGTCTTCCCCTAGAATCCGCTCTGGATCTTTCTCAGGATCCTCCTCGGGCTCCTCTTCTTCGGGGTCCTCCTCGGGATCCTCCTCCTTGGGATCCTCCTCTTTGAGATCCTCCTCTTCGGGATCCTCCTCAAGATTAACAGCTACTCCTCGCTCAGCCTGTGTCTCTGGCTCTGGATCGGTCTGCGCTTCTGGCACTGTCACTACTGCTACATCCCCTACTACCCCCATCTCAGCCTCAGTTATCGGCATAGGCTGCGGTTTTGGCACTGTCACTGGTGCTGGTATAGGGTCTATCACTATAGTGGGTACTGTCGAGGGCTCAGCTGCTGAAGGGTCTGTCTGGGTCACTGGCGGGGAGATCGGTACCTCCACAAGGTCATCTCCTGGTATCGTCCCGGGATCAACCAGTCTCTTTCTCTTCAGAGCATAACCCGCGATAGGTCGAATCAGGTATAACTCCTCAGAATCCCTCGATCTCACGCCAAGCGCGTAGACTTGACATTGCTCTCTCTCTCTCCCTCCATATTTGTGTCAGCAGGTGAAGGATAGTTATCTCTATCTCTTCGTTGGATGGTTGTCAACATATGGAACGTTATGTGCCACTGATCCTCCCAATGGTAGAGACTGTTCGGCTCGTCGTCCCCTGTAACGGGGGCATTACGGGAAATTCGGGAAGTCCGGTACTGGTAGATGGCGAGTCGAACAGTCTCTACCATTGGCAGGGACAGTGGCACGTAACGTTCTATATGTTGGCAGCCATCCTACGGAGAGATAGGGATAACTTTCCTCCACCTGCTGCAACAAATACGGATGTAGAGAGAGAGGAAGGTCAAGTTTACGCGCTTGGCGTGAGATCGAGGGATTCTAAGGAGCTATACCTGATTCGACCTATTGCGGGTTATGCTCTGAAGAGAAAGAGACTGGTAGATCCTGGGACGGTATCAGGAGATGACCTTGTGGAGGTACTGATCGCCCCGCTAGTGACCCATACAGACC
The DNA here is from genome assembly GCA_035668315.1 of Drosera spatulata. Lineage (NCBI taxonomy): Eukaryota > Viridiplantae > Streptophyta > Magnoliopsida > Caryophyllales > Droseraceae > Drosera > Drosera spatulata. The sequence continues at coordinate 46,890 of JAOVYX010016815.1, read as the reverse complement.
CTTAAGCAGTTGGGCCCTCGACAGTACCAACTATAGTGGCAGACCCCATACCAACACCAGTGACAGTGCCAGAGCCGCATGCCGATAACTGAGGCTGAGATGGGGATAGATGTAGTAGTAGTGTCCGAGCCTGAGGCGCAGACCGATCCAGAACCAGAGGCACAGGCTGAGCCAGAAGCAGTTGTCGATCCCGAAGAGGAGGAACCCGAGGAGGAGATTCTCGAGGACGACCCTAAGGTGGAAGCTCCCGAGGAGGAGCTCCCTATTATTGAGGTCCTCGGAAAAGGGAAGGATGACGACCAGTTTGATTGGGGTTGGGACGATAATGAGGATTTGCATGACGCTGAACATCCGATTAATCAAGAGGTGCCTTCCAATGTCATGGCTGTGCGCTTCATACCTACAGATACACCTGTAGCGTCGGACTCAGACTCAGATGCAGACTCAGCCTCAATCCCAGCTCAAGACTTGGGTACAGATGAAGATACGGACTCTGACCCCGACTCTGCTCACGATCCCGACTTGGACTACCTTCCCGAGTCTGACATTGACTCCGACTAGGACCAGCTCTTGGGTTATTTCTAATAATTATAAAATACCTATATCTGTGTGTACAAATAAGCAGCTCATAGGACACTATTGTAGCATCTGGGTTAGAATAAGTTAACTTGTGAGGAGTTGCTTTCAGTTTTACTAGTAGACTCGGTGAAAGAACTGTCTAATTTGTGGGGTTGAAAATAGTCCTTCACTTCTTCTTTGGTGTAGCCTGAAAAGGGTGTCTTTTGCGGTAAATGAATGGAGTGAAATCCCTTAATACAAACTTTTTGTTTCGATATGCAAGTACTCTATCCTATTAATGGTTATGAATATCAATGATTGTTATACAGACATGTCGCAAGGGGCAGTAAACATGTCCCAAGATGGGGCCGCGAACTAGTCGTAGGAGGTTGGGAGCATGTCATCTCCTAACCTGAACATACCCTTACAGGGGGCAACTAATAGTAATACTGTGCAAGACCCACCAGCCCCTAGCGCCCTTGAGCAATTGGTGGGGGAACTGATCAGAGAAAGAAGAAGGGATAACCCCACCCAAGTATATGATGGCGATCACTATTCCCGTCGTATCCTGGCCTACAACCCTCCTCGATTTTTCGATATGGGCGATCCTGCACTAGTGGAGGATTGGATCCGTGAAATGGAGAAGTTGTTTGATTTGACGTAGTGTCCTGACCAGTGGAAGATACATTGTGTCGTCTGCTACATGAAAAGAGAGGCCGATGTCTGGTGACACACAGTGAAAGAACGTGCCAAGGCATCAGGGTTTAATTGGTTACAGTTCACTGAGCTCGTCAGGAATCGGTTTTACTCAAATTCTTTGAGAGATCAGAAGAAAGAGGAGTTTAAGAAGTTTCTGCAATAGGACATGACCATCTACGAATATGCAGCAGAGTTCACTAGCCTGTTGTGTCTTCAACCGCCACACTATCATTTGGACAGAAAAAAACAGAAACAATTCACTGAAGGGCTTAATTGAAGGATCAGGAATAAGGTAACAGGCCATAAACGCGCCTGCTATCAAGACCTGTATGACTGCGCTGCTAGTAGTGAACGGTACTTCAATGATAAGGATGAACATTTTGGTCGTTCAAAAAGGAAGAGGGATGATCGACGACCAGGCGGTGGCCCATCGCATGGGGACGCTAGTAGTTCGAACCATCAAATGGTTTCTCACAACAACTCGCCTTCAAGAAATCGAGCTGGGGGTGGAAGGTTTGGCAATCAGCGTAGACAGTCCCAAGGCTCACGGGCAGGTTCAGGCGGATTCCAACAGTCCAGGAGCGGGCACTCAGGGTATGTCTACTATCAATATCAAATGTTATCAGTGCGGAACGGTAGGACATACGACGAAGGACTGTCGGATCGGTCCATGCCACAGTTACGGGGAGCGCGATCACATCAGTAAGGACTGCATAAGGAGGAATGATAATCAGAGGAACACCAATCAGAGAAATAATAATCAGAGGAATGACCACCGGGGAAACTACACTGAGAGGTCGGTTGCTGTTGCACGCCCTCAGGTTCAGATAAATAGGGCAGAAACGTCCCAACAACAGCCACCCAATAACAGAGTTTTCATGATGAATCCTCAGGAGGCTCAACAAAGTGGAGCTACCGTGACCGGTAATCTCAAACTCTTTTCGAACAATATCTATACTCTGTTTGATTCGGGTGCAACGCAATCTTTCATTTTTAAGTCTTTTCTGAACGAGAATAGCTTAGTACCAACAGAAATACAACGGGGTATACATATTGGATTATCAACGGGGGAGATTGTCGTGTGCGATCACGCTATCGCCCATGCTCGTATCGTTATGGGGGGGAGGAATGCCCAACCGATCTCATTGTCTTTGATCTCCATGACTTTGATGTCATTTTAGGAATGAATTGGTTGGATGGGCATAAAACGATCATCGATTGTAAAAAGAAGATAATAACGTGTAGGAGTCTTAAGGGAGGAAAGATTAGAGACCACGAAGAGGGTTCAAAAGCAGAACTACAACTGATATCGGCCCTTGTAGTACGAAAACTGCTAAGAAAGGGATGCCACGTTTATCTATGTAGTTTGAAAGATTTGACTGATAAGGAGATGAATCTCTCTGATATCCCAATAGCGCGAGATTCCCTTGACGTATTTCCGGATGAGATTCCCGGGATGCCACTTGTAAGGGAGATTGACTTCGTCATCGATTTGGTGCCAGGTGCAGCGTCAGTGTGTAAGGTTCCATATAGAATGGCACCTGCGGAGTTGAAGGAATTAAAGGGCCAACTGGAAAAGCTTCTTCAAAAGGGATACATCCGTCCTAGTGTGTCTCCATGGGGCGCACTGGTCTTATTTGTTAAGAAAAAGGATGGGAGTATGAGACTTTGCATTGACTATCGTGAGGTGAACAAGCTTACCATCAAGAACCGGTATCCACTGTCACGGATTGACGATCTCTTCGACCAACTACAGGGGGCAAGGGTGTACTCGAAGATAGAGCTTCGTTTCGGGTATCACCAATTACGTGTTCGACCCGACGTTGTGTCAAAGATTGTATTTCGTATCCGCTACGGGCACTACGAATTCCTAGTGATGTCGTTTGGGTTTACTAAAGTCCCAGCAGTCTTTATGGACATGATGAACCGAGTCTTTAGGCCATATATTGACCGATTTGTTGTGATATATATCGATGACATCTTGGTATACTCCAAGACACAACAAGATCACGAGGAACACCTTCAGACTATTCTCGAGACCCTGCGATTTCATCAGTTGTATGTCAAACTCAAGAAGTGCGAGTTTTGGTTGCAAGAAGTGACGTTTTTAGGGCATGTAATTTCCGGAGAAGGAATAAGGGTAGATTCGAGGAAGATCGAGTCTGTGATTAATTGGACCAGGCCGACAAATGCCATTAAAGTAAGAAGTTTTTTTGGCTTGATCGGATATTATCGCAGGTTTGTTGAAGATTTCTCTAAGATCGTCATGCCTTTAACTAACTTGACACGGAAGTCTCTTAAATTTCTATGGACTGCTAAGTGTGAGGACACATTCGTGGAACTTAAGAAGCGTCTCACATCAGCACCAATTCTCACCCTTTTTTCTGACGAGGAAGGATTCTGTATTTACAGTGATACATCACCCTGTAACTTTCCCGAATTTTCCGTACCGGATGACACTTGGACGTTATGTGGTCATGGACCCAGTCCGTGACAAGACCAAATAAACCGAATGGGTTTAGGAGTATAGATGTCAAGGAAACTATAAATAGTAACCACAATCATAGCTTGCGACTTCGAATACCTGTTTTAGTTACAGCATTGATGCAGAAGCAATACAGATCGATTATTACATTAAACAAAATAGACATCTGATCTTATATAATATCCGAAGCATGTGAGATCATCTATATGCATGCAAGCTCTAACTAAGAGCCTTCAGGTGCTGTTAGGGGCATATCTGCAATTGAAAAACATAACCGTGAACTAATGAAGCTCAGGAACCTCAGGTGTATGAATCCCAATTACAGGGAACTCTCGCTAACGGTTATGACGACCGTCGAAAGTTCTTAAAACATTTTTATATATATATATATATAGGAAAATATGGGCGTTATATCAAACAGCATCGCTTCTCATTACTTTATATGGCTTCGTATTGTTTTTAAGAGTCGTTTTTTTTCTTTGTATTTATTTAGAGTTCTTGACTTGACTCAAAAGCAGCGACTCTAAGGATAATGACCAACTCGGAGTATAGAGATAAGATATCAATCGTCATCCGGGCTACCCAATAGATTATGGTTTTGCACCTGTCGCCTTGCACCTTTTGTGCGCATTCAATGAGGTATCGTTTGTCAGTTTTGAGATAATTTAGGCCTTCCTGCAGAGAGCAATCCGTGGTCCCGTCACAACGGCGTAGAAACCGTTGCATGCATGCGAAGAGGATGGGGGATGCCCATCGCTCCCTAGCTAGTTCTTACCCATGACGATGACTTGGATGGATACCTCTGGAGTGCAATGACTCAAACCCAAGCCACCAAAGCTATTCAAGAATACAACAAATGATCGTAATGGATCAAAAAAGGGACATCATGTTCGACCTTCTCAATAATTCCAAGAAAAACGACCAACGATCCAACGGATCCAAAAGGGACGTCAAGTCGACTTTATAAGTTCAGGAATGCAATATTTTTTATTCGTTCCATTTTCATTAGTTCACACTGATAGTGTAACTACGCTCTACATCCCTCGTTTTTTTTTTATTAATCGTTTGAGGTCGTTTTCATTTATTTTCCGAGAAGGTATATACAATACAATGGTGTGTATTCTAGTTCGTTTCAATCCCAAATACCCCATCATATATCAAACGTGATCATATATACAAGTTTGATGTTATATTTTTAAGCGTATGAGTTATATATCTCAAATACGCATTTAGGTTTAGGGTTCGATGTATGAAATCGATGATTTCCTGGTCAGAAGGCCGTCGCGGCCATGACTGGTCCTATCGCGACCACGACGGGTCGTGGGCACGACGCCTCTGTGAAGCCGAACAGTCTCTATCATTGGGAAGGATAGTGACACATGACATTCCATATGTTGGCAGCCATCCTACGAAGAGATAGCGATAATTTTCCTCCATCTATTGACACAAATACGGAGGGAGAGAGATAGAGAGTAAGGTCAAGTTTACGCGCTTGGCGTGAGATCGAGGGATTCTGAAGAGTTATACTCTGTGACGTCCCCGGATTTTCGTATCGGATGACACGAATGGGTTTAGGGGTATAGATGTCAAAAAAATATAAACCGTAGCCACATTCATAGCTTATAATATCAAATACCTGTTTTACTTACAGCATTGAAATAGAAGCAACGCAGATCGATTATTATATTAAATAAAATAAATATTTGATCAGTTATAATATCCAAAAGTGGGTGATATCATCTATTAGTGTACCAACTGGTTTCTCGTTAAATTTCTGGTTTCTTCGGGGTTGATCATATGGAGACATGCTCAAATTGTTTCATTTACATATTTAAGCCATAAGATTTTTTGGCCTTCATATGTCAGCGTGGTTTTTGTTGCATTATGAGCATTGTCGGTATCTGTCAAAGTTCCCGTGTTCTTGAATGCATAATGTACAGAACCTTGGAAATAAACTTTATTCGGCATGTCTTTTTCCTCTTCCGACAAAGCCTGGTGGGTACTTCAGTACTCGTTAGTACTCGCACATAACGCTTTACATGATGATATGTTCTGTTTTCTGCTCTCTCCTCTTCACTCTTTGTGATCTAGATCTGATATTGATTTTGTATACGTGTATCAAACATGAACGTGTTTAACTTTACAGTATGATTTTTCAGATATGTTAAGAACATGACATTCTTGCGTATTTTCGCATATTTATGAACTGTGGTGCCGAATCTTGACATGCGGTCGTACGCATTTACTTGCAGGGGGAAGAGTTGCAGGTTTGGTTATTGTTTCGATATTGGTATGGTATCTGTTATCCACTCGCTTTAATTAATGACGAACTTTGCCTCCTCCGCCCACCACACTCACTGTACGACGTGTAAGGTGCTGCTTTACACTTTACAGTCCACCATTATTGTTTTGTGTCATGGGAGCCTTCTTGTTACGCTTTTTGTTTAGTGTGTCCTTGTTTTGATTCATTATCGAACCATGCGTTATTTTCCTAGCCATATATAGATTTCACGTCATGGAAGCAACGCAAAAACAATAATCCACCAAGTTTGGCAGAATTTTGGCCTCATTTGGTGTGCTATGGACACAAATGAATGCAATTTAGTGCGTGATTGCATTATTGGTTTGGCAATTGATTGTGGATCTTGTACTCAACCAAATAGACCGGCATATTAAGTCACATGGAATGCAACACTAGACGACAACTTTCCTCCCCAACTCACATTAATTTTATCAGTGATTCATTCCATGAATCAACATGTGAGACACAAAAATATAAGAATGAATGAGAACATGTTAGAATTTGTTAGAATTCTTATCAGATCATTCCCAGCATTTTAAATGGATGACAGATGCTAGATTTCGGAACAATTGAATTGAAGAGTTTATAGTGGACACTTTTGTCGTTGGAAATTTATAACTGCGTCTTGGACTTTTGTGTTGTTTAATAAATCTGCCATGTGCTCAACTCTGATGTATTCCAACAAGACTGCGATGATTAAGAGGTTCAAATGTCCTCCTTTCCCACAATCGCTGCTCTTTCCAAAGCTTTACCCAACCCAAGGTCTTCGTCGTTCACTTGGTATAAACCACACCTATCTTCCAAAAAACATGCTATAGATATTACGTTGACTCTTACCGGACTTTTGTCAGCATCCAACAATTAGAGCATGTAATTTTGCGACATTAAAGTTAGTATTAGTTCATATATTCGGAGGGTTCGATATTGGAAAGAAAATCTCATGTCTTTTTTATAAGAACTTTTTCAATATGTCAAAAGTAGTTTCATGAATCCCAAGATTCACTGTACTAACTCACTAATTACATGTCGTTGTTAGTAATTTGGGTCTGGATTTAAACATCGGATTGACGATTTAAAAATCATACATGAGTCTACGAGTCGCGTCTTGTCTTAAAATTCTTCTTTCTTTGTGCTAGCGCAACCCAGACGACACACTAGGGAGTTGAGACGTAACCACAAAACCTGTTTAATACAACTGCATAAAGAGTTCATTTATTTGTAATGTCAGAATTTTTTCGTATAATTGATCTTCTAAACTTATTATGGAAGAGAAAGATAACTCTATCCAACCTACCTAGGACTAACTACACTGTTCCAGATATAACCAAACTCAGTAAGAAATTTCACATTTCATGGAATTAAATTCTAACCTCATTATCTTCCTTCCTCGGTTCCTCCTCCTTTCCAAGCTCCCATCGCTCCCATCGCTCCCATCGCTCCCATCCTCCATTATTTATACTCACCCTCTCCCACTCACTTTTCCCTTCTTATGTGACCACTGCTGCAACCATGACCGCCAACATCATCCCAACCCTCCTTATCCTCTTCTCCCTCTCCACCGCCTCCGCCCTCCAATCCCAAACCCTCCTCCTCAACCCCCTCCCCAGTCCACGGCTCCTCAAATCCCAAGCCCAAACCCAAGCCCAGGCCCAATTCATCGAACCCGACCCCGACCCATCCGCCCTCACTCTCACCCTCCACCACATCGACACCACCACGTCCCTTAACCTCACCGCCGACCAACTCTTCTCCCTCCGCCTAGCCCGCGACTCCCTCCGCGTCCAATCCCTCACCGCAAAATCCGCCAACACGACCCGCAAAGCCCCCCACAATGGGACCCACAACCACCACAGCATCCCCGACTTCAGCAGCTCCGTCGTCTCCGGCCTCGCCGAGGGCAGCGGCGAGTACTTCACCCGCATCGGCGTCGGCACCCCGCCGCGATACCTCTACATGGTCCTCGACACCGGCAGCGACGTCGTCTGGCTCCAATGCTCCCCCTGCAAGAAATGCTACTCCCAATCCGACCCCATCTTCAACCCGGCCAAGTCCAATTCCTTCTCCTCGCTCCCCTGCCGCTCCCCTCTTTGCCTCCGCCTCGACTCGCCGGGGTGTTTCTCCAAAGGAGACAAATGCGTGTATGAGGTTTCGTACGGTGACGGGTCCTCCACGTTCGGGGAATTTGCCACCGAGACGCTCACGTTTCGGCGGACGAAGGTCCCCGGCGTGGCCCTCGGCTGCGGCCACGACAACGAGGGACTGTTCGTCGGGGCCGCGGGCCTGTTGGGTATGGGAAGGGGACGACTGTCGTTCCCTTCCCAGACCGGGGCCCGGTTCGGCCGGAGATTCAGTTATTGTTTGGTCGACCGGTCGGCGTCGGCGAAGCCGTCTTCGATGATGTTCGGGCCGTCCGCGGTGTCACGGTCCGCCGGGTACACTCCTCTGTTGAGTAATCCGAAGTTGGATACGTTCTATTATGTGGGCCTGGTCGGGCTCAGTGTCGGCGGGGCCCGGGTGCCCGGTGTGAACGGAGAGTTGTTCAAGATCGATGGGGCGGGCAATGGGGGCGTGATAGTGGACTCCGGGACGTCCGTTACCCGGCTTGCCCAGCCCGCGTACACGGCCCTCAGAGACGCGTTCCGGGCCGGGACGTCCGGGATGAAACGGGCCGAGGATTTCTCGCTGTTCGATACGTGCTATGATCTGTCCGGCAAGACGGAGGTGAAGGTGCCGACGGTGGTGATGCATTTCCATGGGGCGGATGTATCGTTGCCGGCGAATAACTATATGATCCCGGTGGATACTTCGGGCCGGTTCTGCTTCGCGTTCGCCGGGTCGAGCAGCGGGCTTTCGATCATTGGGAATATTCAGCAGCAGGGGTTTCGGGTAGTGTTCGATGTAGCGGGCCGAAGGGTCGGGTTTGCCCCGAAGGCATGTGAATGAATGAGGTGTTTGGGGAAATTAATGCTAGTTGACTCATCTTAGTATGGGCAAGAGCACAGATTTTCCGCTTTGTTTTTGCCTCTTTTGGGGGTTGGAAAGTAAAAAAGGGTGGATTTCACACTAGTGAGTGATTAATGATGATGAGGTGGGAGAGATTTGTTTGTTACAACCACCTTGTACTCTTTAAATGTATGATCTTGAAGTTGGGAAGCTAACTGATAAATGGTTATGCTAATAACATGATGCTGGTTTATTTTGAGCTATGTTATGTACGTAATTGTACGTTTAGATGGCTATGGATAATGGCGGTGATAATTGTGTGAGAAAATGAATGTTGTTGCTGCTCCAGTAAGTGATTGATGATTGTCGTTTCCTTGTCCCTAATTGAGGGGTTCGGACATCCAGTTACAGGAATGTTGCTATGGGTACGAGCGGAATCTCTGATAACTAGCGGCTATGTCGACGAAATTATGCCTGTATGATTTTGTAGGTTCTGTATGATCAAGCAATTGCCGCGAACAAGGCTTTCAATTTATCTTTCCGTCAGGTATTGATCGAGTTTGAGGCTTTGAGCATCACATTCAGGAGAGGCTTTTATGTGCCTCCTGCTATCATTGAGCAAATGCTACTGGGATTTCATCCGGATAAGAGAAAGGAACTCTTCTGATCAAAGGGATCTTGCTAAACAAGTGCTGAAGGCCAACTAAATAGTGAGTGCACGGATAACTTGGACAACTCTTGTTGGCCTCCGGCCACTGATCATCCACCGGAGCCGTTCAGCTATGAGCTTTTCCCTTCGGTTGACCGAATCACTCGAACAAAGATGAGTCATACAGTGGGTGATCAAGGAGACGAAAGCACGCCAAGCCTCTATCAGTACCCTGTTAAAGGTGTGTACAAAGTGCAGGATATTTGAGACGCAACGTGCTGATGGAGTTGTGCGAGCTTCTAGTCCATTTGGCGTATCAATTCAGTAGCAACCATCTTTGCTCATCTGAGTTGAAGTTGATATTCAGGGTTCGGAAGCGGAGGAGTTCATTGACATTATTAGAAGCTAGTGTGTGCAAGCCAGGAATCCCCGTGTTCCGAATCCTGATGTATGATTCAAGGAGGACAACGGCAACAACTATCAAGTGAAAACCAAACGTGGTGATCATCAAGATTAAGCAAAACGGTTACCTATCTTCACAGAAAGTCTCACTTGGTGCAATTTCTTCATCTGATAACTGGATATCACAGCACCAGGTAGAGCTCATAAATGGATCAAGTTCTCACCAGTGGAATCAAGCCTTTCATGAAACCGAAAATCTCTATGTAATTTCTGCAAAACTACTCCTATGAAAACAAGAATCAAAAGCGATGTCCGGTGTGGGGTATGGGAGGACAAAATGCAGGACTATTGATCCGTTACTCATGTTATATGTTTATATCAGAGATTATTTTATGATGTTCTCAAAAAAACCTTAAAGATTATTTATAATTAAAGTAATCATTTTTACATATGAAAATTAAGAATCGATATATAAAATATGAGGCACTTTACGTTGACTTACCCTCATCCAGTCTCTCATTATAGGGGACAGAAGAAGATCACTTTACCCACAATTATTTTTTCCCACTTATGGTTCATTATTTGTTTACATAGTAATGAAAACAAGTAGTCTACACCCTATATAGTACTTCACCAGATACAGTGGCCTAAACGTTTTCTTCCTTATTCAATCGCTGTTTTCACAACTATTGGCTGCTGTGCAAAAGGGTACAACCAATTCGTCCTCCCAATAAATAGAAATGGTAACAGGAAAAAAGTTTGGCCAAAACTTGGTGCATCTTTTAGACAACCTTGAACATGAAGACATGCTTGCATAATTGCATTCAGCTATTGAAACTTAAAAGCATCATCTAGGAGGAAGCAAAGAATAGCTTATAAGGATAGCGTAAGATGTATCTGTCGTCATAAGTTTGATACTGGGGAAATCATTATTATGGTGATGGCCATGCATGGTGCGAGAAAGGTTGGCGATGTTATATGTTGTGTGAAGGCATGGTTCTCGGCTGAGGTCGAAAGGAGTTGAAATTGGTGGAGTTGTGTGGTTCTTATAGTGGGGGTTTTTGGTTTTGTTCTGCAGGAGAAGGTGTTTGTTTGTTCAGGCGAGTAGCGAAGGTGTTTGTTTGTTCAGGCGAGTGACGCGACATCTAGGTGGAGGAATAAGGAGTCCGATGGTAGAAAGAAGCACAATAATAAGGTGTTTGGTGTGGGTGCAATGTTTCGGCGATCATTGCTGGAGATGCATAAGGTGTTGGATAACATTAAGCTCTAGGCGAGATGTTGCCGAGGAGTTGCCAAGGTGATGGCGAGATGTGGAGAGGTGTTGCGGAGGTGTAGTCATGATGTTCCGAGGTGTTGTCAAGGGGTTTCCGAGGGGCTGCCAAGTTATTACCGAGGTGTTTCTAGGTGTTGTCGAAATATAGCTTGAGGTGTTTCTAGGGTAGCCGAGGTGTTATCGAGGTGTTGTGTTGATGTTGTATATTATTTGTGTTGTTATTTTGTCTTCTCAAATAGATCATTGGGTTCATGTATTCATAATGATCTTTTTGTAACCTTTGGAAGACTTTTAATCAATTATCTCAAAAAAAGAAAAAGAATCTTAATATTCCTCTCACATGAAAGGCTTGGAACTTTGGACTTGAAAAAAAAACAACACATATACTGATTTATCACATATAAAATATTAAATATTTATGCATAACAAATTACATGATAGATGACAAATAAACAAAATAAAAATTGTTCAAACTTTTTACCTCACATATTTTAATATCATATTCGAGAATTAAATAACTCATAATCAATCTTAACCTATAGTCTGTATTCGATTGAACGCGATAAAATGACCAAGACAAGGATTCCTTTCCATCATGCCATTCCAATATTTAACTTTGACTCATTAACCGTTGAAATTTCTATATAGTTGATCACTATAGAGTCATTGAAACAAGAGATTCTTACAACTTCATCATTTAAGAAAAATGAAGCCACCATCATTCTTGTAGATTCAATGAAAGCACTTCCTTATCATAAGTTTTCCAAAAATTTCATACTTTATCAACAATTATTAAGAACAAAGAGATTTTACAAGTTATTTGACCCATACAATCAAAAAATAATCCAAATGCTCCTAGCATTCCGTCATAGGCAAGGGAATGTGATAAACACGAACCGTAAAAAATAAAATAATCAAAATATTATCCTGTTTTAGATAAGAAAACGTGTGCCTTCTCTAGATTTATTCAACCCATGAAATGGCCATCCCAATTCCCACAAGTTGTTTATGATGTTGACCCATAGACAAAGAGTGTAACTTCCCCAAAAATTACCTCGACCCAAAGCATATTGCATTTAGAGAAATCATAGCCCAACAATTCCCGAAATGACCCATTCAACCAAATCTCAAGAGCACATCCCTTTCCTTCATCTTCTCCCATTTGCTTGGTTCTTCCTCACAGTTTATACATACCCATGGTGGGTTCTCCTACCTCACCTTCTCCCCTCAAAGCCTGAACTTTTTCACTGTAAAGTCCCCAAAATGAACGCCCAAATCAAGCCCAGATGAAAATTCTCACAAACCCGACAATCTAACCCTTCAGATTCCTAAGATCTGAGCTCGGATTCCCTCAATCTATGTGATTTGTACACATTCCTGTGCTGTTTCCAATTTTGTGTGCCAAAATGGATGAGGAGAGTATTGAATGTTTATCATCTGTTGAAGATAGTGTTGTGGATGGCGAGATCGACCAATATCATCATCATCACCATAATCATAATCGTATTATCCCGCACCAATATGTGTCGTCGAAGCCGGTTCATCATCCGGTGACTGGGGTGCATGAGCTCCTTGAATGCCCTGTTTGTACTAATTCTATGTACCCTCCTATTCATCAGGTTTTTCCCCTCTTGTTTTTCTCGTTGTTTTGTTTCTATTTTTGCTTGATTGCTTGGATCTGTTGATGGGTTTGGTTCAAAATTGGATCTTGTGTGATTTTAGTGGTTGAATTTTGAGTTTTGATTTTTTTGGTTTTGGGGAATTGGATTTGGTTAGGGTTTGGATGTGGTGGAAATTTCGAGTTTGTGTGTTGAATGTGATTGCTAGCATGCAATTTGGGTTAATTTATTTTGATTTATTAACTTTTAGTAAGAAAAATTGTGAATTTTCTTTCAGTGTTTCAATTATGTTGGGGACCTTATACAGCATAGGCCCATGGGTGACAAATATTCATGTGAAGTATGCGTGAAGCTGCTTTTATAATATCTTTCTCTCCTCCTTTCTTTTTTCTTGAATTTGTGTCTTATGCTTATACTCAAGCTTTGAGCTGCTTACAGGGATCAATTTGAGTAATTAACTGAGTTATACAGTGCTGAAGGGCCAATGGTCCATACAGTGCTGAAGGGTCTATTAGAGTGAGATGTCAGTGATGGAAGTTACACATAACCTTACATAGTACTTAGAGAGGTTATTTTCGTCGAGAATTCGTTTTCAAATATTCGGTTTGGTGATTCTGTAGGAAGTTTCTGGTATGCTTTTTTCTGAATTACGACAGAAGGAGACCAATTGCTTGTTGTTGAGTTGTTATTTAGTTGAATTTGGTGGTGGTGGTGTCTCTGTAGCGTTCGGTTAATCTGGAGAAGTCATAAAACTGAACTCATGAAAGGCAGCTGTATGCTAGGTTGTTCATAGATGATTTTTAGAGGCTCTGAATCCCCATTTAGGAAAACGAGCTTAATGTAATGTACGAGACCGTGCTTCCAGTGTTGTGATCACGCAGATGCAACTGTAAATATCAATGGAATGTTTCTTGTCCGTGTATTCTACTGCATTTGGATTTTCCATGAAAAGGTAGAGATTGATTAATGCTCGTATATTGACGAGATTTTGGGTAGAGTTCTTGGTGACGTGTTGGTTTGTAAGCTAGTTTAAGTTTTATTTTCTGCAAGAGAGCGGCTCTTGTGCAACTGGATGATCTGAGAGAGTGTGATTAGAGCCACGGTAGCTCTGCTTTAAATGAAGCTTAGAAGCCTTCTTTTAGGGTTTCTCGGTGTGGACTTTTCTCAGGCTTGGATAATGTTCAGTATGATTTCTTGATGGAGCGTGTTAAGAATATTGAGCGTAGATGATATAGATGATGGTCTGCGGACTTCTTCTGTAAGTGCGCCAATTGCTTCAACAGACAAAGAGTTTCTGTTTGTCTAAGCATGCTGATTTCAAGAACTTGATGCTTGATAGCAGGAATTGCTGTTTATCATTTGTCATGTGTCCTAGCTGGTTGGAGCAGGTTCTTGAGAATTGTTTGGGGTTGGACCCATGCAGGAGGTCCAGGGTTAAGATTTTTTAACTTTGGATGGATCCCGTAGGTTATGTGGATTAACCTAGTCTTGTTCCCGCAATGCGGGCTCCCTTTGGTTCGAGAAGAGTACTTGTGTCGGCAACTTTTCTCTTAATTTCCCTTTGTGGTTACTGTGTAATCGATCTTGTTTGACTCCTGATTAAGGTACTAACGAACTTCATTTGATCAGTGTCAAAATGGGCACACCCTTTGTTCTACCTGTAAAACAAGGGTACATAACAGGTGCCCCACATGTAGGCTAGAACTTGGGGACATCAGATGTCTAGCTTTGGAGAAGGTGGCCGAATCGCTTGAACTGCCTTGCAAATACTATCCTCTTGGATGCCCAGAGATCTTCCCCTACTACAGCAAGCTTAAACATGAAGTTTTGTGCAACTTCAGGCCATACAATTGCCCATATGCTGGTTCAGAGTGTTCTGTCACTGGTGATATTCCTTACCTTGTTGCTCATTTGAGGGATCATCACAAGGTGGACATGCACTCTGGCCATACCTTCAACCATCGCTATGTGAAGTCTAATCCTCGTGAAGTAGAAAATGCAACATGGATGCTGACGGTAAGTGCAAATCGGAATCGGATCCATCAGAAAACCGATATTTGTTTTCCTTTTTCTTCCCAAGTTTCTCACATGCCATCAGTCTAAACCATAATTGATTAGTTCAAACCCTGTTGTGAATCATTGTAGTAGAGCACTGTATACGAAGGAAAATCTTTGTGGATTATGAAAAATGTGTCCTATGTGTTGCGTACGTATTGGAGATAGATTGTGGTAACTCTTGTCTGAACCTTATGGTTGTTTTTTCTCTAGGTCTTTCACTGTTATGGCCAATACTTCTGTCTCCATTTTGAAGCATTCCAACTGGGAATGGCTCCCGTATACATGGCCTTTCTCCGTTTCATGGGAGATGAGGCTGAGGCTCGGAGCTACAACTACAGCCTAGAGGTTGGTGGAAACGGCCGCAAGCTCACATGGGAGGGAACTCCAAGAAGCATCAGGGACAGCCACAGGAAAGTAAGGGACAGCCATGACGGCCTTATCATTCAGAGGAATATGGCGCTCTTCTTCTCAGGAGGTGATAGGAAGGAGCTGAAGTTGCGAGTCACCGGACGGATAGGGAAAGAGCAGCAGAACCCCGATGGTGGGGCCTGTATTCCGAATCTCTGTAGTTGAGATATGTATGATTACCGATTCATTCGGCTTTCCGTAGTCTTCTTGTTGTGTGCAAACGGAAGATTGGAGATGCTGTTGAAATGTGTATTGGAATTTGGAAAAAGCTGGATGTACTCTGAAGCCCAATTTGGCATTTGTTCTTCAAGCGCTGCCTCGTTCTTTTCCTGCATTTCGGTTTATTGTCTCGCTCAGCAACCTGCTCTGGTGTTAACGGATTCCCACAATGTACAGCTGGTGCTGTAGCATGGTGGTGGTTCTGCCCGTTCCCGATATGGTCCTTATTACTGAACGTTACATGTTGAGCAATCCTGATTATCCAAAACCTAACTAAAACATGGCGCATCCGTAATGTTGGATTCTGAACCTCATTAGAAAGAAAAGATGAAAGTTGCACCAAATCTATATAATGGAAATCGAAGTATACTACTTGTGATTCAATACATACCCATACTACTTGTGATTCAATATTATAGTCGACACTACTTGTGATTCAAATAGTCGTTATTACTAGTGAGTTGTGATTCAACAGTTTGATACTACTTGTGTTTTTCATGAACATTTGGGCAGCATGTATCCTAAACCCTAAAACATATGATAAAGCGCTCGCTTCGCATGAGAGGCACGGGTTCGATTCCCCGCACCTCCAATTTCATTTTTGTGAGATTTTTCCATGACACTTTTGCCATTTGACTCGTGGAAACCTGTCCAGCTGTCCTAGTTTGCTTGCTAGGAGAACAAAAACCCCGGCATTATTCGGGTGTGGTTCCCGTCGGACTAGGATTGCCTGCAATGCAGTTTCATATTGTTTTTTCATTTAAACCGCAGATTGCATCATGAATTTTATCACAAAAAAAAAAAAGAAAAGGATTTTGATCCTTGATTTTTTATGTGGTTGATTTTTTATGCTGTCCAAAAATCTAGTTTGGTTCCTATCTCCCTCCTAACCTTTTTAAAAGGAATCCTACTGCATGTGAGCAACATTTGCTCGTGAATTCCCTTAAGATTCTGTATGTTTCATTGTTAGAATCCGTGCTTATGACCAACACAAACTCGATGTTTTCTTCAATGAGCATCATACGCCAAAGAAGATCATCACATCTTCGCATAAAAAATGTTAGTTTTCTCTTATGACTTATGAAAATTATATGTCACGGATCATCGTTGTTCCACCATCTATTTTGATCATGATGAGTCTATAATAGAACAAGATTATACAAGCTAAGTTATCCAGGAAAAAAAACAACAATTCAGAATCCCATATGATCTCAATGCGAATACGTGACGATTGGCATGGTGGGGTGGCGATTTGGGATCGATGATGTCGTGGGTTCTGTATTTCGATGTTGCTTGTTTGGGGTCTTTGGCTGTGCGGATTGTGGTAGATGGGATCGAGTTGGTGGAGGCCGGGGATGAAGACCGGGCTAGAATGTTGAGTGGGCTTTGGTTACGTGTCAAGCTCTGGTTCACACATAAGGACTGATGGATGAGGTTGGATGGTGACTGGATTGGGCCGACATTGCGGGCCGTAGTTGTGGATTGGTTGTATAGTTGTTGTTGGGTTGGACTTTTGGGCCCTTTGCTTAGTAGATTAGATGAATAGCCGAGATTGTTTTGGCAGTTATGATGTAGTAGACTATAAAAGGATATCTTGTACTGTTCTTTGGGACCATTCGGTGTGGTTGTTCCTCGAAGGCTGTTAGCGAGAGTCTTGACTCCATATGCTTGTATAGCAGGGGATTTGTCCCCAGATGCTTGGTGATTGAATAAAGGGTTTTGACGCGTTTGTTCTTGTCACTTCGTTTGTCAGTTGAATCGAAATGTTACAGAATAGTTTTTTTATCGGATATGATTATTGTATTCGACTACTCGTAACGTTTCTCTAGTCACAAAACTGATAACCACACACATTATTGATCTTTCGCCTTTATCCCCCAGTCACCCCCCTTCCCCACTTTTCCACCAAACTAAAGCCGCTCATCACTCTCATCTCCACCTCTTCATCTCAAACAACCCCCAAATGCACCCACCACCATACCACCACCATACCACCACCGCGCGACCACCGCCAAGTCCCACTCCGCCCTCGCCTCCTGCCTCGTGGCCTTCCTCTTCCTCCTCATCGTCTTCGCCGCCGCATTAGCCGTTCTCTTCTTCCTCTTCAAACCCAAATCACCCATCATCACCCTCACATCACTGCACTTCCCATCATTCACCCTTTCCCATTCCACTTCCACACTCAACTTCACCGTCTCACAATTCCTCTCCCTCCACAACCCAAACCGCATCTTCCCGTTTTCCCACTGCGACAGCACTCTCCTCCTGTTCGTTTCAGGGACCCAATTGGGGTCCCTGTTTATCCCGGCGGGGAATGTCCCGGCTGGTGGGACCCAGTTGATTGGGGCCACGTTTGATGTGAAGGGGTGTGAGATTGGGGTGGGGGAGGGAATGGTGGTGGAGATGGAGATGAGGGTTAGGGTTTTGAGGGTTTTTGCTCACAGGACTCGCAAGGAGGTGACGTGTTGGGTTAGTGTTGGGGTTGGGGATGGGACTGTGTTGGGTGTCAGGTGTTGATTTGAGATCTGGTGTTGATCAGGTGTTGATGATGAGGGTATCGGAAACAGTCTCCCGCATGCATATCGTTATCTAAAATGACACTGTACATCTCGTATGTCCTTGACGGAAGTATCGTTGAGGTATTTGTTGCGTTTTAGAGGAAAGTGTAAATGGTGTTCTTGTTGTGATGTTATATAGGTTGATGTTTGATGAGAGGAAGTTTGATTTTTATGACACGGATGTAACATGTTGAACTCAGATTGTGAACGTGTATTTGAGAATCGAGATTATTGAGTTATGAGATCATGTTCATAATGAAAAACTGAACTTTGGCAATTCAACTATCTTGTATTGATTAATGGTGCTATGTCTGAATCTTTGTTGGAGCTTTAGGTGGTGGTCTTAGCTTCTTGTTTGTCTCGGACAGATCTCGGCCATATTCGGGTTGAGAAAGAGTTATAATCAAGACTCTTGGATAGTAGAGTGCTTCAGTCACATACATACAGTCGCCTCATAATAGCCACAGCGATGCAGTAGAAGCTTGATAGCAGGAAGGCCAAAGATCAGTCAGGAATGAAACATAGCTGTCCCAGTAAGATCATCAAACAAGCATCTCACACGCGATCGAGGTATCTGTGCGTTAGATCCGAGCATTAGATGGAGGCAGCGATTTACAAGGAGCTGCAAAAGCAACAGAGCGTTGCAAGGTTATTGAAGTAAAAGTTCACTTCCTCATAGCAAATCACTCTTGGCTGCCTTCTCAACTAGTCAGGAATCTCGAGACTGGGAGATTTCTGCATATGCAGCCCTCTTCACAACTAAACTCTTGAAGTTCCGTCGTTTTATTCTAGCTCTGCTATTTGCTCATAGCGCAAGAAGATGGAACATAAAATCGTGGATTCCACAGTTTCCATCAGTGAAAGACAGATTTAATCCAAATGCATCGAACTGCTCAATTAGCATCTCGCTGTCTACAAAAAAGTTGCATACATTGGAACACAAATAAAAGACAATTATTAGCACGCCAAGCGTGAAATGGAGATGATGTCCCCTCAAAAATGGAATGAGATTAGAGATCATTATTGCTGTCTATGAACGATTTATCAACTGATGGTAACGATTGACTCTGCGACTGCTGTGCAGCTAAAGTTGCATTCTTCCCTATGAAAATCCGGTGATCAAAATTGTCTGCATCTTCTATTCTCTTTTGAATAAACTTGTGAATGAACGCATCCAACTACTCGCAAAAATTCGGTTGTGTATACCTACCATCACAAGACAAATCATTTGTTAGCTAAAGAAACAATGATAGAGTTGATTTGAAGAGTGCATCTCACAAGGGACTTAAGTTGAGCATTCCGAATTTCCAACTAAATAAACTCACTGCATCAACTATATAGAATGACAAATGGAATGCACAACTCGTTTCGAAATACTTATTATTATGTTTCATTAAGATACCATTGATGTTGTTCGAAGTTCTACTGCAAACTTGAGCACTTGGTAGAGAGCATCTCTTGACTTGCAACACAGCCAAGTGTGAGTCAGGACTCAGGAGAGCATCAAAATCACAGATGCAGCAACCAGAAGTCATAATGCTAGATCACTAACTCAAAGCAGAAGGAAATCCATATCCGACACTACACTCTCAACTTAAGAAGCCATTATGTAAGCTATGCATGCCACAAGCTCAAATCACAGTTGCAGCATGTTATTTACACATGCCACAAACTCAACTCACGGGTCACAGAAAGCACCACACCATGCCAGAAGCCTAAAGATATTATCAATATCAAGTTATGCGGATACAGAAGTACGATTTAAAAACGAGAAAAAAAGAAGCAAATGACAAATATAATTTAAAAACTGACCTTTTTGTTGCAAATTCATGTCGTCAAATCGAAAGGTAGGCCCTACACGACCAGAAAGGCTCGGGAAATCTTATGGTTCCTTGTCAAGCGGTTTCAGACCCAAGTACCAACTAGCCACCAGTCCTAAAAACAGCTTTGTCTATGCAGCTGAACTATCTCCACTCGAAGGCGAGGAGGCGTAGCTGGTAGTTTCACCTTCCTTGACTACTCTGCTGTATGAAGTTTTAAATAACTCAGAACCATATGGTCTTCTGAGCAAACTAAGGGGTACTCTTAACGTTTGCTTTCTGTTTCTCCTTCCTCTGATCAGAACAGTGAAGGTCTTCTCACTGTCATCCGAACGCTGGTCTGCTGCATTCTCAAAAACACTACTTGTAAGGTTTTCCTTCAGATTGTCATTGACGATCGGAGTTCCCTTGTCAACTTCCGCAGAGGAAATTGAGTGTGCTTGTCCTTCCTCATTTTCTAACCTCAACGAGTCAGACTTACCTATGTCTTCAGTTGATTCTGATGCTGGAAGAATCACATCATGTTCAACCTCCATTGACTTGTGAACATCATCTGGAAGATGTGGAGCTGCAATAGGATCGATCTCAGTCAGAGGTTGCAGTTTTGGCTCCACCAGAGGATCATGTGTTGTGTCAGCCATGGGTGACATGACAGGGAACTCAACTGGGTGACTACCAGGCCATACAGTAGTTGGAATAAATTGTGTTGTCACTGGATTCACATTCAACCGCCAGATGTAATTGCCACGATGAAAGTAATTAGCACCGGCTGGAAAAGCATTTGTTGTTATCACCTGGGCTTGAGTATACGGAGGGTACATGAAGCGTACCGGTTGAATGAGATTCGGTGTTGTAGGAGGAGATGGATATGCATGATGAGGTGAGGAGCTCAATGGATTAATCGTTGGCACAAGAGTGGCAGGCCCAGGATGAAGAAGACTCATGCTCAATGGCCAAGGACCAGCCGACCTCATAGCAACAGGACTAGAAGGAAGATTAACATTCATTACCGGTGGGGCAACACGCGGCGATGGACAGAAAGGTGCGGCAGATGCAGATAGCTTCTTAGTGACACCATCTTTCATGTCATGCACACTAATTAGCAAAGCTTGGTCGTCTGGGTGTTCCACCCCTTGCAAAGCAGAATATGTGGAAGTTTCTGGTTTATGATGATCACTTTTCTCACCTTGTTCCTCTTCTATGGCACTCACATGAAGTGCTTCAGGAGAATTCAATGAAGTGTTGTCATTGACTTGTTCACTTTCCCGAGTCACCACATGAATGTCAATTGTATCGGATTCCAGTCGTTTGACAGCTCCAGGCGTGACACTAGAATTGTCATCTTGGACACTAGCTAAGCCATCAGACTGATTTTCTTCGAACTTTTTGCTGTCGTCCATTTCAGCTGTCATGTGGTCCTTTGTTTCTGAAGCAGCACACTCGTTCATCTCCTTGGCATCCTCTACAACTTGTTTTCCAGTAGGGACATCCTTTTCATCCCTATCCTTTTCTATGGCACTTTCGTGTTTCCCAACAGCAGACTCTGTGTCATCTCCACACAGACAAGCCTCCAAATTAGAAATGGTTCCTGGAGGTGCCACTGCCACGTCTTTGTAGGAAGGAGATTTACCAAGGCTAATTGTTGAGACCCTCTCTGAAGCAGCCCCAACTTCTACCTCTCTGTTGGAGGGTTCCTGTGGATCAGTTTTGCCAGAGGTAGGCACATACTTAACCCTGTAAGTCACAGCTTTGACAATTCGCCTCCCAAATTTGTTCATTGTGGGCAGGGCTCTCGTCGTAGGCTGATCAGTGTGGCTTCCAGGTGGTAACGTTCTTTTCTTTACTAAGTAGTACCTACTACTGTGGATAGAGTTGCTCGGTCTGTCATGTTCAGTCTCAGCAACCCTTTCCTTCTTCTGATAACCATAAGCCTTGCTCATGGACAAAGACGGCTGCTTATAACGACGACCATAAGCACCAGCTGCCCGAGGCCTTTGAACTGGTTGCCATTCATCTTCCCCTTTAGCATGCATTCCAGTAAAAACTTCATCAGAATCAACGACCTCTTTCTCTATGCCTTTTGCTTCTGCTGCTTCAACCACAGGCTCTTCGGGGTGTCCTGACGAGCTACCTTCAGAGCTTGCTTCATCAGTAAGAGTTTCGTTTTCATTGTTTGGCTTTTCTTGGGAGAAATCAAGTAGAGGAGAATCTCTGGGAGATTCTTCAGGGGTGTCTTTGCTGGAGTCTTGGCCTAATTTTTCAACGTCCTACACATTAAAAGTAGAATCCATGGTGTCAATTGAAAGCAAAGAGCTCAACCGGTAGCAAGATAAGTCTTATCATGGTGATAAATTAGGAAAACATAGCTTTTATAACTCCGGTGCCCCGATGCGTGCTGAAATGCAAAATCTAATTCAATAGGTCCAAGACGGTAACACCAAAGGCAAGCACCTAACTTGTCGTTATTATATGCTGAATCATATAAACACTGGACAACCCAATAATAAAAAGCACCCACGAGAGTAAGTTTCAGTTTCTCCATTATAGCCTTGTTGTATCATTGAAAAATCTACCGGGGTATGAAAAAAGACAAGGAGCCAACTCATGGATTTGTAACAAGGAAGATACTGCTTAAGATAGATTCAGAGTGGACATCCATGACATGATATATTTTCAGCCAAAAAAAAAAAAAAAAAACAGAACGAAAAAGACTGAATACCTTCATAGCATAAGTTTTCCGCTTCATGGCTGATAGATTTCTTCTTCCAGAATCATGTGTTGGGTTTATGTAGTCAAGCAAGTCCGAAACACTGAAGAGCAGATCAATATTCCCCAGTCAAATAACGTACATGAAAATCATAAATCATGTCTAATTCTTGAACTTGGCAATTATAATGAAGAGAACGAATTTCTCTTCATTTTGCAAAGTAAAGCTTAAATTTCCAGATTACAGTGAAAAATATGTCACCATTCAGGTATTGGCACCCAATCTTATGCACATCTTAGAATGCTATGAGTTTAGAAATCTATTGTAAGGAACCACTGGCACACCTTAAATGACCTTTGCTTGCTATTGACGCATCAGGTTTTCGGGTCCCATTCCGGACAGCTTCTTGCTGCTCAATGACCTTTGACTCAAAGTACTCAAGCCAGGCAGCAGCATCCTTCAAATGCACCATGCCAATAAATAAATAAATCAAACCTTTACATGAACTAAAGATAATCTACAACGAGGAAACAATATAACTATGCACAGAAGATAGCAGATTTAGAAAGCATCATCAACGAGAACATAACTGCTGAACTTGCTCCTGGTACAAAAGAGATTCTGGAACCTGTACCTGAGTACGTAAATCATCAGGCCCCAGCTTTGCTCGAAGAATACGTAAAGTTGTCTGCTCATGCTGAACGCTGAGTGGGTATGCTTCCATTAGTGAGAGAGCTATTGCAATGGCATGGTAACTTGCTGCTGTCTGAACAAAAAAGGCTGACATTAGATAGAGGAAGCAAAGAGGATTTGCTATCAAGGGAGGAATCTACGCAAAATGTGATGTACCAACGGGACAATATCGTCAAGCATTACTGTAAGATAACAAGCCACTGAAACCAATCAAAGTTTATATCACACTCTCCATTTCCTGATTAAAACTCATTGAAAGACTTGGAGAAGTATTTATCACTATTAATTCAAGTATAGGCTGGTTTGACATAAACTTGCATTTAAGAACTTTTAAAATATAGGATATAAGACAAACATCAGGGCTAATTTGAAGAAAATAAAAAAGATAGACAAACGAAAATCATAAATAGCATAATAACAATCTGTTACTGGGCCAAAGGAAAAGTATTACACCCCCGTTATTTTAACAAAAAACAAAAAAGAAAAGAGCTGCATCTATCAAGCGGAAAAGTGGTGGCATATCTGTAGAGCACAATATTCGAATAGAATATTATTGAAGGACAGAAACAAACCTGAATGTGGTCTGGACCAAGCAACCTCTCATTACACTTTAAAGCCTTGTGAAGATATCTTAGGGCAATATGCACATTGCCAAGACCCTCCTCCATCATGGCAACATTGATGTATGTGGCAGCAGTGTTCGGATGAGATGGACCACAAGTCAGATGCAGCAGATAGAGTGCACGCTTCACATATCTAATAGAAACACCGAAGTAGTTAATTTTCAGAGATTCAAATGAAGAAAGCTAGTTTAACAAAAAATTGAATTCATAAAGCACAAGGTCCACCAATAAATTATAAGCTTAGAGATCAAAATGGAAACATGAGCTGCGAAACAAGGGGAAATATAGCACCCAGCAAAAGCAACACAAGCATCATCCGACTAATTGTGGAGGGCAGCCCTCCTGGTCTAAGGCCCTTCAGCAAGGCAGTTCGCTCCAATTTAACAAAGGAGGGAAAAAACTACTTTTAAGTCATGGATTTGATAGAGAATTCAATTTGCCTTCAAGAATATGCCAAAAGTAGAGTTGGTTCTGGTTATGAGATCTTTCATGACCAAAAGGATCTTCAGTGGCAAGCCAAACAAGCTTTCAAAGTAGTTAATCACATGAAGTAGTAGACCTTTCTGGGTTCAATGGTTCTTCTTCCCATATCCAATGAAAAAAAAAAAAAACAATAATAATAATAATAATAAAACACAATCCTCTCAAAGGCTTTTCATCTACATTCAAAAATTACGAAAAAGATGATTAGATACTAGAGAGAAAACAAAAATCTTACTTGAGAGCGAGCTCTGTATGTTGAAGTCTATAATAGAAGACAGCTAAATCCCCATAGCTCTTCATTGTGTCAGGATGATCAAGTCCAAGCTCCCTCTCATTGATGTCAAGGGCCTTCTGCTGATAAATTGTCGCCTGGATCCACATGAAGGATTCAGAAGGCTTTAATGCCTAATACGAAGATGAGAACTATGAAGCCAGTGCCAACAGTAATGTGGACGATTTCAATACTTAGGAAATTGATTATTGGGCCATAAAAAAGTAGTCCAACAGTTCAATAATTCAACAATCTGATACAAGAGGGCACAGAAAATGACAGAAACCATCGGCAAATACTGACACCAACCTGATTGAAGTCTCCAGTGTGATACAACACTACAGCAAGGAGGCTATAAGCTCCTGCTGTCATACGATGATAAGGACCACAAACTGCTATCAACTTTGCAAGAGCCTGCAGCGCAGCCATAGATAAAGCAACATTTAGAATCAGCCTTCATTTACAAAGTCATCATATCTTGAATAGCAGATACCTTGGTTCCATAATTAACTGCATCATCAAGTTTTCCTTTATCTAAAGCTGTTTTGGATGATTCTAGAAGTTGCCGGCCATCAGCTGATGAGCATGCTGCTTGCTATAATATCATGACATACAGGCAATTAGCGAGCACTGAGAGCTACATAGGAAGATAAGGAGGAACCAATGTATTAGGACACTGAGATAGAGTATGGTTTGGGTTCTACCTTGTAAACAGGTATCAGGCTGACAAGGTCCGCTGCATGGAAAGGATCTGGAGAAGTCATGTCGTAATCCCTTGGAACCAGTTCAATGCCCACCTAAAAAGGAAAAATAATAATAATAAAAAGATCTGCAACTAACAGAAAAATTAAGAAATCATTACTATTTGCTGTTTATTCACATGATAAATAATTAGCTATCAACCACCTTAATAGATGGATGTCTGAAGCTAATCATATCGATTTTCAAGTCTCGTTATCTAAGAGATGTATTCCTAAATTTTCATAAGATGATCGATACAACATAACCAAGTGAAAAGTTCCTAAAAATCAGTCTAAGAAAGGAGTGTCCTTACAGGAAACAATGCAATGTGCGTAGCAGCATACTAAAGATGTGTGCAATATGGAAAAAGAAACAAACAAATTTCTTTTCCCCTGTACGGAAAAAGGATATTGAAGGTTTAAATCATTACCTTCTGGCATAGCCCACGTAGAATCACAAACTTCCTCAAATCATTGTAATCAAATCCAGTCATATCCCAGTCATATCGCTTAAACAAAAACACCTCCAGCCATCTCTGCACCACCTGATGGATAGTGCATGTCTGTGGTGGGCTGCCAGTCTCAGGAGGCCCGAGCATCAAGTTCAATGCAGCTGCCAGTGTAAAAGCCATATTGTCACGATCAACAGAAGCAATCACGGCCTGGATTATGTGCTTATAAGCTCGTATAATCATCTCATGTATGCAGAGAGACTGGACATGAGATAGCTTTTCAGATAGCTTCACCTGATAAAGAAAAAAGTAGACAATCACTCCACAGGGTGGGCATGAAACATCAAGGATTCTGATTTCTAGCCTGGCATAATTTTGCCTTCAAGGTAGAAGATCATCAGGATGGCAAAATTTTCCACTCAAACATAAAAGAGGAAAACCTAATGACTGACAACCGATGGAGATCAGAGGGGTGTAATATGAACCACAAGTCCAAGAGGAATGAGGAAGATTTCTAGATCTTTCACAAAATGGCTTTAGGTTCAGCTAAAAGAAACAGTAGTATCACTTCGTCCAACACCTCAGCAGGGGTTAGTTATCAGCTACCGCTTGCCATATGTTCTATCAAAACATATGTGTGTGAGCAGATTGCTATGTGTGAGCAGATTGCAGAATAGAAGAGATGCTTTAGCTGTATGCAAGGGAAAACAAAAATCAATGTATGAAACCAGAAGAGATGTCAGCAAAGTAGTAGAAGTTAGGACTTGGGACAGGAAAGTCAAGAAAATCAAAACCAAAGGAATACTTCTCCCACAAGCTTAAGGCCTAATAGGAAATCCAAACAGGAGCACAGGAGGCACCCTCCCTCCACCCCACTGAAAGAGTAAGCAGCTTCAAGCTACATGGATGATGCTTAAATATTCATTGTGAACTCCTATTTCAGCTCTTTGTAGGTTCACTACAAGACCAGGCTTCAAAACACTTTCGGGCTTTCAACAGACAAATAAGCTTCAGGTATAAGATGGAGTTCAGTAAATCTGATGTTACACAGATTAAAGATTAACATGTATATTATATTTGTAAGGGATCACAGGCCAGAGTGAGAAGCTCACCACGCGGCCCAAAGAGCGCATTCTAAGACCTCTAGTGTGCATGAAATCCGTCAAAGTGCGGCCATCAACAGGTGAAAGTTCCAAAGAACCAAAATCTGCAACCTACAGTTGAAATTTTCTTCAATAAGAATTTACCAGCATCATACGAGAAAGGGCATTGCATAAAAACATGAATATACAGTACATACCAGCTTAGGAAGAGCAACTTCATCATAATATTTTTGGGACAGATCGATAAGTTCCTGCAAAGACTGAACAAGCATTCTTTGGTTTAGCATCAGAACCCAACAAGAAAGATATCTATTTGGCTCTATAATCATTACCTTCTGATGTAATCCTGTTTGCGACTCTTTCAACCGAACAAAGGCAGCCTCAGACAGCATCTGTCTAAGTGGTAGCTCATCCTCATTTGAATCGGTCTCAAGTAAAGATGCTGCAGAATTAGCATCCCCTTGGGAACTGAAACTTTCGGATTGTAGTGGTGCAATCCCTTCTGCCTTCTTGCTTTTAAGAGACCTGAGAGGTGAGCCAAGGCCCTGAATCTTCATCTCACTCTTTATTTTCTCAAGAGATGATTTTTTCTCTTTTTCATTGTTTTTCTGGTCTTGCAAATGTTGAATCCAACAAGCTCCTAGCTCCCATTTTATGAAATCATCTTTCCCCAACTTCTCATCCTGAAGCTTCACGAGACTATCTCCCAAAAGTTTCTCCACAAAAGCTTTTGCAGCAGCATGTTTTTTGTCATCTGAAACTTGCAGTAGCATTGCTGACTTCTGAGGTTCAGTAGATGCTCTTTTGTGAAGAAGCAACCTAAGACTGAAAAGGAAAAAAAATGAGCTTTACAGCTTCAGTCATCACATCACATGAACTCATACAATGGTGCAAGACAAAAATTGGAGGAAAGTAAAAGGAAAGATTGCACTTTAAAGGATGAGTTCAACACACCAGCTATAGAAACAAATACCTATTAATGTTCAGTGCATTCGCACCACCTTCAGGCTGATCAAATACCTCCATGCTTGTAGACGGAAAGCACGTGTCCAAACTTTCTTTTCTATCAATTTTGACAGTGGCAATATATCCTGCATATCTCACATTTATGGAACCTAGACTGCCAATGTCCTGCAATAAGAGTTTAGAATATACTGTTTGCAAGAACTGCTTGGAGAATTCATCTAGAGGTTACTTATGAAAATTGAACAACTTACATGTGGGGCAGTGTTTTCATCGGCTGTTATCCCTTTGAGAATGTTTCTTTCCACAAGGGCCTTCTGCTCCAAACCAGTGGCACGAAGGCCATCAATCTTAGAATCAACTTTACAATTGGCATGCCTAGCATCCCTCATAACTGTGATGCACAGGTCTCCAACTCTTTCAGTATGAAGTATCTCATCATATACATCTAAATTGCTTAAACTTGATTTTTTCATCAAATTCTCCAAGGTAGAAACAGCACGGAAAATTGCTACATCTACAAAAAAACTGTGGACAAGGAAAGCCTTCCGATCTCGAATTTGTCTATCTTCGGCTGTCTTGCAAGGCATTGTGGCAACAAGCTGGAACTCATTCGCCCAAGGAATCAAATCACTTCTACCATCCCTTCCCCAGCCACCACCATTTCCTCCCCAGATTTCATCTTCTACAGGAAGAGGAGGGAAGGTTGCTGGGGACTGTGCAGCAGTCGGAGGGATGAGCCAAGTGTTGGCTCTGAAACCATATGGGAGATTACCAAACTGAAAACAGGAAAAGGGAAACTCTATCAGAATGCATATCATATCAAACCCATTAAAATCATTAAATTAAGTCGCAGCGTCCTCAAAACTTATGCTCCAAGCTAAAGAAGTTCGGGAGATTTGATACCTTGTTACGTTCCGCAAATGCTTTCATGAGATCACCATATGCCTGCATCCAATCAGGTTACAAGCCAGAATCAATTTTTTGGCCAAACCAGATACAGTGGGAAAACAGCACAAATAGATGTTTTACAAGAACAAAAATTGATGAAGCAACTAAGAAAGGAATCAGATATCGCAACTTTGGTTGCTTAGATATTCTTCAGTGGTCAATCAAGTAGCATAAGCACTCGCAATGTTCCACAGGTTTCTTTCTTAGGAAGCATGCTTTCGTTGATTGGCAAGAAAGAATCCTTATATGTCATTTCTTTTCACACTTAAGATTTGCAGATGATAACACCATTTCCGTTCTCAACCCAAGACAGCAGATCATAACAATATCGATAGATTAACATCGTCATAATGAGTTTAAATTTTAAAAATAGAAAATAAAGGGAAATGATAAATACAAGGCACATTTTTGTCCTTCCAAGGCCAAGTGTGAGGAAAGGGCAAAATTATCCAAGGAAATCTTGTGCGAGAGGAGCCTTGGAAGGATCAAATTTTTCCTCGGCATTATCAATTCCCAAAATAAAACATCATAATAATGAGCAAACCACAGTCATCAAACCTTTCACAATAAAGTTGAAACCTACTTTGTCAAAAGCTCTACTGAGCTGCCTTAGCAAACCAACAAGATTGTGAGACAGGATCTTATGCTTGCCAAAACTGAAAAAGCCTCTTCTGCAAGCCTCAACTAGAACAAGCTTGCCGTTGCAAAGTTTCACCTGTGGATTACAAACGAAAATTAATATTTAACTGAGAATCGCACATGCATTTTCGACTGGAGACAGCACTCGTGCAACTAAAACAACTGGGAAAAATATAAGAACGAACTCTGAGTAATAAGACTCAGCATGGAAATTTTGAGGCGAGAAGTATCTTACGTTGAAGAAAAAGAGATGATCATCAGCTAAAATCAGATCATCCTGAGGCTTCAACACCCTCCGTATGACTGCATTATTAATGACATAGCAAGTTAGCAAGTATCAACACATATGCTCTGCGGAAAAAAAATGGAATATCTGAGTACTGGTTTTTTTTGGTTTTTTATTTTTATTTTTTTACAGCATTTCCACCCACCTTGCGATTTATTTCTAAATGCAATCAATCAAGGAACCCTAGAGCACATACATGATGATTGATACACTACAGTGCATAACTTAAACGCATTGTTCATGCTACCTATCCTAGTCTAGTCTTCAATTATGATTAGGTCCCTCCCCTGAACAACCATTAAAAGGTATTCATACCAGTGACATTCATTTTGAGTTCGACAGGCAACTATGGGAATCACATAGTCACAATTACGTATCCTATACAACGTGATTCTTTCAGTTCATCGTGCCACATTAAGCTTCCACTCTTTCGATACAGTCTACAGCTCAGCACTTTCATTTGCCAGATTTCACGAATTGATCATCGTTTTACTAGCCGTCACTAAATAAATCAAGCGAGCTAATCGCATCATCTAAGCCCAGCACTAACCGTATGATCAGAAACTTTCAACAAACCGCCATTGCAAGCAAGGAAAAGCGTCGCAAAGAGAAACACTTACATTGAAGTGGGGGAGTGAGATGAGCGAGAGAGAAGAACTCGTAGAATCCACCAAGCTTAGGGCACGCATTATTCATCATCTCCCCTTCCCCATCCAATACATCATCCTTCGCCGCCGCACCTTTCGCTGATCCACCGGATTCCTCCGCCGCCGCCGCCGCCGATGACTGCTTGCCGGCGGCCCCCTTCCCCGGCTTCTTCGACGAACCACCGGCAACAGCGCCTGCCTCGCCGCTATCCTGCGCCTGTTTGACGTCATCGGTCTTCGCCCAGGGGCCGAAGCTCGTGGTGCAGGCGACGATGTCGAGCAATCGTCTAACGTGCGCCACCGCGGTGACGTCATCGTAGTTTTCTGTTCAAATCGCCGTGCGAGTATCAGTGCGTCAAACGCTGTCGTTTTCTTTTTTTCATTTTTATTTTTGGATTTATTTTGGAAAAGGAATGAAACAAGAGGAGGATAAGGTGAAGTGGCGTCGTTTTGAGATAAGAGGATTGGGGTCACCTTCAACCAGCGTGAGGGTACATGGCTTGAGTGCGGCAACGTCCACCGTATCTGTCAATCGTGGGCCTCTCACCTGGCATGAATCATCATCAGATTCGCAAGACCGTTATAGACTTTTTGAACTATTTATTCGTAGGGTCCATATTGTCCAAAGTTTACTACATTTATCAATTGTCGTAAGTTTTTGAATTGAAACAACAATTCCATAGGATTGGAGATTAGAGTATGATACCTCATGGGCGAGTGAAAAGCTGGTGAGGTTACAAGTCTCGGTGTTCACTGCTAGCAGCTTCCGGATGTCGATTACTTTGTCCGTCGAGATACCCTGGTTTAATCGTGCACAATGAATTGATTTTGCTTTATCATTTTGACTTCTTATACATAGATTTTGTTTATTTTTGTTTCTAAGATATTCGAGAAAATCTCATTCACATGAAATGACTGCATTTTTGTTTCATGTAATGTAATAGGAACAAAAAGAACATAGAGGGCCACAAAAGCATGCATGTGTAGATTTCTCGCGAGTTAGGGGAAAAAATGAAAGGGACAGATTAGTTATTCGAATGATATACTTGTCATATGCTATATTTTACACTTATCACGATGATATTACTTGTGAAGTACGACATTCTATCCATTATCAAGACTGAGCCAGTGGTGTATAGATTTATGAGCTTATATTTGTTTTCATATAAAAAAACTTTGACGAACACGTCAGATCCTAAAATGATTCATAAGATGAGATAAGATCGTGCGTCAAATGTTCTTTCAAAATATATATATATATATTTCTCATTGTGCCGACCAATGGATACCATTCATTTTTGGCTACATACGGAATTCTTAAATCCAAAACACCATCTGAATGTAAAAACCTCCTTCGAAATTGTGTCCCTTTCTCTACTTAATCCATTTTGCGGATTGTGGAACACTTTCAACCAAACAACTTTCTATGGCAAGATTTTCAGTCTCATATTGCCTATTTAGAAATTCTATCAATATTGTTTTCTCTATTTTATGGAATTATCTTTGAGTCATCTATTTAATTTTTTTTTCAAGGTAATAAATGACAAGAAGTACACCCATACATGCAACAGAACACAGGGGAACCAAAAAAAAAATAGTACCCCTTGGCAACCCAAATACAGTAGGTAAGACCCAGATACACCAAAGCATATCAGTGAAAAACGGGCAATCAAGTTTTGTCTTAAAACCTTTAACAAGGTCATATTGATCAAGAATTAAAGGAAACTCACTTTTTTTTATACTTGTAATTCGAAACACAACAGAGTAATGAGATGCTAGAAGCGACGATTTTGAGTAATTTTACGGTGTTCTCTTTCCGTGTTTATTGACATTGAATAAGTATTACATATTCTCCATGAATTACGAATCAATCAATTACTGTAATTGAATATAGAATTATCCGAAGACAGTCAAGTGCAAACAAGTGACTGTTAGTCTCATCTGCGATAGTAAGTTTTTGAGGCTCAAACCTTTAATATGACAATGCTCTCATCAGGCAGGTTGACCGTGACATCCAAAACAACCGGAAGAACTGCAAAATTTACAGAACATTGGAAAAATATAATGAAAACAGTATATATGAGATTATGCCATTAGTTATCTAATTATCATGGTTAGGTATCAATTAATAGAACAGGAGCAAGGTATCCATACTCTTCTCTTCTTTCTTCTTCTTGTCCCCCTTTGCCTTCCCTTTGCTCCCCTTTGGGGCCATTTTGCAAATTCAGCTCAGCTGAACTCAATTTGCTTATCTGAAACACAGCGAATTAAAACAAGAAAACAGACTTGACTCAAATCAATAACCCAAGACGATATTCAAGATTTTACCGAACAAATGCCGATATGAAACCATTGGTTTTCAAATTTCGGACCAACCAATTACTATGTCTAACACCATAAGAAACTCTTATATATCTCTGTAGTGATCTTGGAACTCATACTTAAATAGAGCATAACATTATCCATGCCTATTCAACTCGAAACAGAGACTTACCAACAGAGCTGATTCCCAACGGCAATGGAACAGTGGACGCCGAAGAACCAAGTACAAACAAACGAGCAACTGTATTGAATCCTTTCCTGCTTAGTCGAAGCTTGTTTTCGACTTTTTAATGGGAAAGTTCAAGAAAACGACCAACAAGACGAAAAGACGAACGCGAGTTGCAGCAACTAATCAAACGCGACGAGTCACCTTATTCTTCGATGGGAAGATGAAGTGTGCATTCATTTTATTGAATGGGAATCAATGGAGATTGTGCAGATTATGAAGGTAGAGTTGTTCTTGTCAAATATTTGAGATAAGAGTGAGGGAAGGGAGGAGGGAAATATGAAGAGCGTGGGGAAGGATAGGTACGATAAGGAAGGAGGGGTGGAAATTTGAGAGTGAGATGGATATTGATATTAGACTTGGCATTTTATGACTAGATTTATGTTATTGTTGATGATTTGTTAGATTCTTAGGTTTGTTTTTGTCATGGACCAACTCGTTTCAGAATTAGCGAAGTCGTGGATGATTTATCTCCTTCGAAATCTCATGATAAATTGTCAGTCGCTTAAGCACATAAATCTAATTTGAATGGATGAAGAATCTCTCAAGCTATATTTCCAAGTGTTCCGTTGTATTCTTTATCAAATCAGTATTTGAGTTTATTTACCGTCTATCAAAGAGACATCAGTATGATTGGAGAGAATCTCTCAAGCTTGTTACCGTATTATGTCTTTTCATTTGTTTCTCTTCGTGTGGGTTTCGTAACATAAAGGTCCAGAAAAAGTCCTCATTAAAGGGATGTGTTGAAATTTAAATATTACTTTATTAGTTTTATTTAATTTATAATTTTTTTTTGAGATGTTCTATTCAAATTATAATATTTTTATATTTAATAATTTTTTTCACACAAAAATATCAAAATATCCCTACTTTATATCACATCAAGTCATCCATCATCATTTCTCTTTTTTTTTCTCACTCCTTTATCTTACATGCTCACAAGGACAAAATTGTCATTCTTTATTAATTCCACACACATAAATTATTGCGTTGGATCAAATCATTATAATTTGAATGAGACGAAGGGAGTATTTGGTTAACAACGATGTTTTTGGTATGCTTAAAGGTAATGATTTTAGAAGTAGTAGGTTCTTTCACTTCAAAAAGCTGATTTTTCCTTTGAACATTTACATATCATTATAAATATATAATATAAATATAGAGAATTTTTTTTGTTAATCCTTCATATAGCATCCTCTTATTGGTTAATACATATGCACATGTCAACCTCCTATTAGTTCAAATATATTAACTCTTTATTGGTTTATATATGATTGTTAAAAACATAAGCATATAAAAAATTTGAGCATTATAAATATATAATACAAATGTAGATAATTTTTTTGGTTAGTCCTCCATATGTCATCCTCTTATGGTTAATACCTATGCATATGTCAATCTCCTATTGATTTAAACATATCAATTCTTTATTGATTTATACATTATTATTAAAAATATCATTATTATTAAGTACATCAAAGATTTGAGTCAAATTATTAACAAACATCATCAATTTGTTTTAGCGTTAAAGATAATCATATTATACCAAATCTACATGTTAAAGAAGTAAAACTAAACTAAAGATAAAAATAAGATGAAAGTTTACGATAACAAATGAAGTAAAATACATTTATATCATTTACGATGTAAGAGTTATCACTGATGTAGGTCTAATGATAATAACTACTTCTTTCGATGTGACAAACAAATTAGAGCCATAGTTGAATAAACTTCACGACCGTGATCCAATTGCAACTAAGAAAATAGTTGATCATACATATGTAAGTCCTCAAGAAATTGATACTTCACCCAAAGAAATGGGTACATAAAAATTGTTTCTTCTCTTAAAAGTGTTTCACCAAAAAAGACCCTTTTGAACAAAAAATCAGGGAAGAAACATCTGGATCGTGTTCTTTACACCTTTTTTTTGGGTATGGACTTTACACCTTTTTCGTGTGTGCATAATATAATATTCCTCCCATTACATTACTCTTTCCACATCCTAAAGCACATGAATTGATGACAAGTAATCCTAATCTCCAATGATTTGTGCAAAAAGTGATTAGTCATAAATCACATAGACTACCGCGTAATGTTTAAGTCAACCAACATTTGTACGTACTAATCATCACTAAGCACTTGATCAATGGGGCGGTATATTTTTGGTATCCCATTTTGTTTGGACACTTTATCGACTCATTAAACAACCTATCATGAGTGACTAACTATCGTGTTCGTTCCAAGTGTGACTTGATCATGCCCCATTATGTACCGTGTCCGTAGACTTCGTCAACCTCTAATCAGTAAATAAAGGAATGATAATCGTAAGGATTAAAATTAAACAGTGAAACCTAGAAACACATTATTGGGCAATTTGAATCCTAGATGGACAGTTCGTTCGTTCTTTCTTTCTTTTAAACCGACATTTCTTCCAACAGGGAGAGCGCGTTGTCACCTCGTGCAATTATAACATATAACCCGACAATTCCAACCCAACACAGTGAATTATAACACATTGCTCGCGTGCATTATGATGTTAGGACTTAGGATTGCTCCGTTAAGGGAGATCAAAAGAGAACTTGACATGAGAACACGAGAAGACATCTGGACATGCTGCATCTTAATGAAATGAATATTTCTACCTGAATCATAGAACAGAGAACCTCAGCGCGAATAACAAATCAAAAAGCCATTGAAATGAAGCATTGTGCTACTATAATGCGATTGCAGGCTGTTAAAACCAGGAAAATAAAGAACGCATGGACGGCATCGACACCAGGACATCAAAAGCCAAAAGGATAGACCAATAGACCATTACTTCATATGGAGTATTGTCTAAAGAGATGCCGCATAACATAACTAACACATCTTGCAAGTAATCTAAATAAACCAACTGTTAGTGGCCATAATGTTAGAGACCAATATTACATAACGATAAGTGCTATTGTTTAAGAAGGGAGACCGAAAAATACTTGAATCGAGAACAGGAACGACTCATGAATGGGCGCTTTCTACAGTACATGGTTATAAGAGAGGACTCATACCATCTAACTTGGTTAAGGCTGACTGAGGACTCATCACCATTTTCACCTCAAATCCATCTCTTCTCCTTGTTTCCAAGCCTCCATCTTTTTCTTCTCTCCTTGTGTGATCACATGGCTTTTCAGCATAGCAGTTCCTCAATGATTGCCCTTGGTTGAATTCTACCTTCACATAATGTCATCACGATGCATCGTCTTCAAGCTGCATCTTTGTAAGAGGAATTGCAAACAATACCTGGCTACAAGAGATCACAGCCAAGTTCTTATTAAAACATTTTTTTTTTTTGATAAACTTATGAAAACATATTAGAACGACAGCAATTTGCATCCAGCCAAACCGAACTTACATCAAAGCTAAGTACAGCTAAACCAATAAAGGTCATTTCCGTTGAATAGTGGCATTACCGGTTTGAAGGTGGAGCAGATATAAACAGCAACCGAGTTCATTCAAGCATGGATTGATCAGCGTAATGTTACTTGAATTAAATGAATTTTCACTGCATACCAAAATCTGATATGATGTCCTATGCACGTGACACACAAGGAAGGTCACTGATCCTGGGAATTATGACTCTCATGAGAAATAACATGTAAGTCAGTGGAACAGGAATAAAAGAAACTAAACTAAGAACTTACATTGAACATCTTTCAAGAACAATCAGCCAAGAAGCCATAGTTTTTTCTTCAATGCACTTGGGACCATAAATATGTTGTTTAGATCCAGATAGCATTCTAACAGAGAACATATACGTGAAAAAAGAGCAACTCGACACAGCAAATCAAAATCTATAAAAAAAAAAGAAGAAGAAGAAGAAGAAGAAAACTCCAACTTTTAATTTAAATAGGAGGAGGGATCAGCAGAAAGTGTTGATCAAATGCAAGAAGGCAGTGATGGCAGCTGAGCAACAGCCAGAACGACAGAGTCATCCCAGGACAATGTCGGGAGAAGTCTAGGTCAGTATTCAATCCTAGAATACAACCACGCCTTTTAGTTCAACCCCATCACACTTGGTCTTAATATAGAAGAGCTTGCGACTGTCACAATGTCAAACTCGGCACAAGGACAAGGGCGCTCTTCCAAATCCTCAGCACCATCAATACCAACCTGCTCAGACCTTTTACTATAAACATCATATCCCACCTAAAGATATGAAACACAAAAAAATTCATACAAAAATAAAATAATCGACAGTGCAACAAGACGGTAAGTTACCTCAATTTCAAAAGCATATCATCAAACAGATCAGATGATCAATCACAATTAAATCAATCTAGTTCAAGAACAAGCTAGTTTGAGAACAACAATAAACTTCTGTAGGAGGAAGGATCAGCATAACATTTTGATCAACTGCAGGAAGGGAGAGATAGCGGCGACTGCACCAACAAAATCGTTGGTGTTCAATGTGGGGAGAAGTCTAGGCTAGAATTCAATTCTAGAAAGCAGCCCACGCCTTTTAATCCGACCCCAATATGCTAAGTTAATGTAGAAGAGCTTGCGACTATCACAATGCAAGACTTAGCACAAGGACAAGGGCACTCTTCGAACACCTCACCGCCATCAATCCAACCCTGCTCAGACCTTTTACTATATAACATCATATCTCTCCTTGTAGATCCCAAACATTATACTGTTACAAAATCAAAATCATATCACGAGTTGCAAAATCTCCCCATTAGAACCAGCAAAACCCTTTCACATTAACCTGATTAACCAAACATTTGTGACAATTTGGATAAAAATTGGACGGTAACACCATTGCAGACTTGAACCATAAAGATTTGAACTTGTAAGCTTCACATAAATTATCACATCAATCATGTAATCCATTCAAATATTTCAACAGCAGCAAAGGAATTTCAAACAAGAGTGTACAAACTATTAAAGGGATGCTTGAAAAGAGAAAAAAAACAGACTACCAGGAAAAAACAAAGAGTAGCAAAGATTCGGACACTGCTAAACGGTGGCTGATTCGGCGGCGGGGGAAGGCAGCCCAGTGATTTTGGTCGCGGTGTGGTGGGTTTTGAGATGGGGGCGTGGCGGCGAGTGGCTAGGGTTTTGACTACACAAACTCACAAACAGAAAGATGGGAAATTGTTTTGCAAAGCGACATGGTGTATACTTTATTATGTTTAGTACTCTACTCAGAGGTAGCGGGTTCCATGGCCTAGCGGTCAGGACATTGGACTCTGAATCCAGCAACCCGAGATCCATTCGCGGTGGAACCTTTTTTCTGTCCCTTCACCACTCTTCCTATTTCGCTCAAGGCATTACTCCCTCTTCTACACTTCTGGTTTCACCACAGTCCCTTAGTTTTCCTCTCAACAATGGACGCCGAAACCCGACGGCGAATCGAATCCACCGTCTCCGAAATCCTGAAACGCGCCGACATCGACTCCATGACGGAGCTCAGCGTCCGCGCCATGGCCGCCGAGCAGCTCCGCCTCGACCTCTCCGATCTCACATCCAAGAAACTCATCTCAACCCTAATCGACTCCTTCCTCCTCGAACTCCAACTCACTGAAGACGAGGACAACACGCCTGCTGTCCATGCAGTAGAAGCCGATGGAGACGCGGGGGTGCGGACTTGTTCGATTCCGCCGATGCGGCAAGAATCGGAGAGAGTGAAAGAAGAGGAGGTGGAGGAGAGGAAAGACGATGTGGTGCCGGTCGCCGGCGGCGGCGGGTGCGGTTTCAGCCGTGTCATTTGCGATGTATGTGTTTTGATTTCTTTTGGCGGAATGTTATTTTTTCGGATTGATTTGATTTTGTTCCCTAATCAGTTTAGTCTTGTGCTTAGATGTTTACTTACTGACTTCAAGCGTAATCAGAGTAGATTCCAGTGAACTGAGACTGGTTTAGGGTTTAGCAATGTTGAAATTGCAATGAGGAAATATGTTTGATGTTGAAGTAGTTGGATGATCCATAGATAGCAAACGGTTCCTAAATTGACAGGGAGAGATCTGTTGAGGTTTACTTTTGGATTGCGTTTAGGCAGAGAAATACACCCGAGAGAACTATGACTTTAATATCCACCATTGGTGTGATAGCCATTGTCGAGGGCCTGATGCTATCATGTATGGCCAGAATGCTAGTTGACACTTCTGTCAAATGCAACAAGAACGCACTTGGTTATTGGATAACAGGAAGTGTTTCCTTCTCTAGATACTTTATTTGGTAGAGCATGTTGCTCGTGCTCTGCCAGTGTAAAATACGAGCATGGCATTTTAATTTTTAAGTAGCAAGTAATGAATATGCATCTGTTCTTGTGTATGGTAAATGACCGTTCTGTTCACAAATGGAAATGCTGGTACCTACATACTGGTTTTTATGTGAACGGGCGAGTGCATGCCATTTTATCAAAGTTGATCAATTTCTGTGTTTCTGTTCAAGTTGTATTCGAGAGCTTGAGCCCCTTTGTTATTATAATTCCATGAGTATTATTATAACTGTAGAGGTAACAGAGCTTGGAGCATCATGAACTCATTGGGCGTCTGATAATTCTTCATGCTAATGCTTCAGTGAATTCATTCTGAGGTGGTGTAATTCCATGGTTATTATCTTGCAGCTATCAAAAAGGAGACATGTTACAGTTTCTGGCTCTAAAGGGAGTACTGTTGTGTCAATAACAGAATTCTATGAAAAAGATGGGAACCGTGTTCCTACGCAGAAGGGTAATCCATAATGTTCTCAAACAATTTATATTCTCGTGGTGTGCTTTTCTTGGTTGATACACTGGATACAAGATTCTTCAAATAACTTGATCTTGTTATTTGCTCTCAGGGACCCTGCTGTCTTCTGGTTCATAAGATTAAGTTGTCATCATGGCGCAGATTTTGTCAATTTATTCTCTTTTGTGTCCTTGTAATTCTCTTGTGTCTCCATCTACAGGAGCTATAATGACAAGTGAGCAGTGGTCGATCTTCAAGAACAGCATCCCTGCAATTGAAGAGACCCTATCAAAAGCTATGTCCAAGGCAAGGTGCATGTCATAACATATCCGCAGTTTTTCTTCATCGGTTCTGTTTGGGGCTTAACACAGATTTTTTGACTCCTGCACTGTAGATTGAAACTTGAGCAACGACAAGCTCGAGATGCTCGCTTTGAATCTTCAGCAGGGAAAGCCCAGCTTGTGAATTCGAACTCCAGAAATGAACTTGATCAGCAAAAACAGATGCACAACAGCCCTGTTTCCACTGGACAAATGCTTGACCAAGCAACACATATCAATTCGACCCTGTCAGGACTAGTTCCTGTTGATGTCATCCGTTTCAATGGTACAAATTACAATCAGTGGTTGGCTAGTATACAGCCACTCTTGAATCAGCTGAAAGTGGCTCATGTACTTTTTGATCCTTGCCCAAGTTCTCGAGGTGTTAACAGGGAGGAAGTTGGTCAGTTCTTGGCTGCTGTTCAGAAGTGGATGGATGATGATTACATTTGTCGTCTCAATATCTTGAATTCTCTCTCTGATCCTTTATTTGACCAATATGCGAAGAAAT
This sequence comes from Drosera spatulata, assembly GCA_035668315.1. NCBI lineage: Eukaryota > Viridiplantae > Streptophyta > Magnoliopsida > Caryophyllales > Droseraceae > Drosera > Drosera spatulata. The sequence goes on along the minus strand of JAOVYX010016815.1, from coordinate 6,250 downwards.
CCGGCACTGCTAAGGAGCTATGGGAAGAACTCGAACTCATCTATCTTCATGAAGAGCACGGCTCCAGGGTATCTCTTGTTAAGAAGTACCTTGAATTCCAAATGGTCGAAGGGAAATCAGTACTCCATCAGGTTCAAGAATTCCATGAAATCGCCGACTCTATCATTGCAGCTGGGATGTTTGTTGAAGAGAAGTTTCATGTAAACGTCATCCTTTTCAAACTTCCTCCGTCTTGGAAAGGATTTAGTGTTAAGCTGATGAAGGAGGAGCATCTACCCGTGTGGCATCTGATGGATCATATCCAGCATGAGGAGTCATCTCGTGGCAGAGGGAGCCCGAATGAGGTTGCTCTGAAAAGGGTGAATACACCTGAGCATCAGCATATGAAAAAGCTCGGACCCCCTGTGACGGTGATGAAGAAACCGGGAAATTCTCATGCATATCATGAACCTGAGAAGGACCGACGGATTTTGAAATTCTGCCATTTTTGTAAGAAGAAGGGTCATGTTACAGACCAGTGTTGGTTAAGAAAATTTCGGAGTCATGATCATAGTGGCGTGGCTACTCCTCACGCAGATGCAGATGTCAACACAGATAAGCTCGTTCAATAGTCCCTCATTCTTCTCCCTCTCGTTATGGTTGGAAGGAGATTTACAATTCATTAGATTATATAATGTTCTAGAAACTGAGGCAGAATCGGTTAGCCTGGATGTCATGGTATACACATCTATAGCTGTCTGCACTTGTGCATTTTGTCGCAATTGATCCAAATGCTACAAACTTTGGCAGGAATCTGATGCATATCAGATATCGGATTGCCGAAAGGTTACATGGTTTTAATTGTTGCAGGCGAGTCTGGAAATCCCTAATCAGGTAAAGAACGCTCAACTCCCTTGACATTTTTGTGACCCGTAGGCTGTTTGTGATCATATATGTAGACAACAAAGAACATAACATGACTCGAAGGTTTAGCGCCTCATATTCTTTTGTTGTTGTTTTTCCTTCTTCAGTGTTCTAAAAGACGGTCTAAGTGGTTGCTCTGTTGAGCCATCGTCCGATGGCATCGACTTAATGCAGTAGTGTCAAATTTGTAGATTGCATGCTGGTTAGAAACCATTGCTCTTTTGACAGGAAAGAAGACATAGCATGACTTGAAGTTTTATCATCTCGCATTCGATGATCATTTTATTCTCGTATTGATCTTTCTTTTGTGCTCGAGATCATTTTTTTTTACTGTTCTATTGCCTAAGTTATAGGCACCAATGGATGTACCAACCAGAGAAAAGGGAAGGATATTTTACACGGAGAAATAAATTATCGTACATTAGTAAAAGATTCCAGGTCGTAGCACCATTTTCTTTACCACAGGACACCACGTGATTTATTGTACGATATATGTTTCTTAAATTTCTTAAAGTCCCAACAGACAAGTCATTTCAAAAGTTAAAATACTTGTGGCAAATTTTGTTTAGAACTTTAGGTTGGGATTTCATTTTCGAGCACAGTTGTTTTCCTTGTAGTACAACAAGAGTGTGAGTCAAATTTCGATTTGCTCAGTTTAGTGGCCTACTATGAGACAACTGAATGCTTACTAGATCTGTGTATGCGATCACCTTATTTTGATGGCATTGAAGCACATACTCTAAAATAGCCAATAACTCAGGATAATTAACGCATAACATCATGTCTTAATCGTTCAACTTACCAAATCATGAATCCTCTGATGAAATTCTCTAGTGGCCCATACTCACATGGAAAACATGCCTAGCTAGGAGTAGGGACTAATTCTTGGCATAGAAGTTTACTTTGACCAAGTTATACAATTGAGATTATTCGTTCTGATTTATCTATCTACCTCTTTTTACTATCTCAACAAAAAAATACAGTTAAAAAATACATTTAGAATTTTATCCAAAACAAAGCACACGAATGTTTTTCAGAACAGAGTATGCCTTGAAGTCATATAATCACGTATATATGCAGGTGAGTATATTGGAAACGAGAGAAAAAGCTCGCATATGGTTAGTGATTACCTTAGCAAAGTAAGTAAATCACACAATGTGCATTGGATCGATCACGTGCATGCGCACGTAACGTGAGGGCACACGACACCTTAAAAATGAAGACTAAGTTGTGAACGTTCACATGAAAACAGGATACACGTTTCTCATGTGTTTCCTGTGAAGATGTCCGCTTATTGGCCCAACAAATAAAGCATTAAAAAATATCAACAAGGACTTTCACACACATCATGTTCCAACATTGCTATCACGCGTTTCCTATGAATCCTTAAACAATAAGAAAATTTAGTGCTTGTTTCCAAAACCAAGGTAACATATAGTAACATAGTAGGCGTGACAAGTCTCGTGATCCAAACATACACATTTCAACGTCATTGAATAATATATATATATATATAGGGTTTATGAGATAGATTTTAAATCAGTCAACATGATTGTCACGAATTGCTATCTTTCATCCGTATATTGTCTGTGAACTGTAATTTATAATTACAAAAGCTTATGCAGTTTATAAATATATATAATTTTTAAAAATTGGGTTTATTATGTACTTATTTGATTACTTTTTACAACCCAAACGATGTTAAAGTTATGCATGAGTCACGATGCACGCTTGATAGCTCACGTCGTACGTACACTCATGCATCATGGGTGCATCATGGGAGCGGAGCAAACAAAACATTCATGTGTCTGACTTGAGGTTTTTATTGCCAAGCACAACATGTGAAGAGTTATTGTGACAGAACTTATGTGAGTGGGATCCTCCATGTCGGATATGTTTAGTACAAAAATAAACTAGTCCTTGATGCTATACAACTAATCTGCATCTGTACCATAAACACTAGGAATCAAGAATATATCTATACAGAGCAATGTACATGTCCGAAAATCAACAATGAACTATAGAAAAATGATTTAGAATCAATGAGAATTCCGTCAATATGATAACAATCTATGAATATGAACAAAAATACAGAACATTTGCTTCTCCTAGCTCCTTCCTTATTAACTCGTAGTTATTTATGGACTCCATCCTTCGCCGCAACGAAACTAACAGATCCCTTCCGTACAAAAGTATCGACTAAGTTAAGATATAGTAGCTCGTGTTACCTAATGGATGGATGATATAGCAGTGAAGGAGTTAGATTCACGAGCGAATGCAGCAAACAACCTTTTCTTGATCATCTGCTCGGATCCCTGAGACTTGATAACGAAGGTGTGAAATACAGCATCATCTCCGGCAGTCAGTTTTGCATCAACGACGTTCAACTCTGCGTCTTTCAATGCATGGATGACCCTTGCAACGGGATGTGTCTCTAAACGGCAGCTCACTGTCACGATTACCTCGTCTCGGATGGTTTGAACATCAACCTCTGTCGCCTGATCCTCCGATGCCAAAGACGAATCCCTTGAACCGATACCAAACCTTTCGACCCTCTCGGCTTCCAATTCCTTGATCTTATTCTGCAACTCTGTGATGTAAGAAATGGCATCTCCAAGCAAAGAGGCCTTGTCCATTTTGGAAATGTTGGGCACAACAGCTCTCAGTGCATAGAACTTCTGGTTCAGCTTCTCTCTCCGTTGTCTCTCCGCCTCAACGTGATTCAGAGGCTCTTCTCGACCATTTGCTGGCTTTCGACCCCTCTTCCTTGGCTTCTTCTCGTCCGATGGTCCATGCTTGTCATCCCTACATGACACTGCCTCCGCATCGCAATGCTCAGGCTCAAAATTCATGGGTTGTGGATTCATGGGAGGCCTTGGCGCAGCGGCCCCTGCAACATCAATCGGCACTGTGGGCAGATTTCGATGATGGGGTGGTTTAAGCATGAACTCCTCCCTAGCTCCATTTCTTGGACTGTAAACTTCGGTTAAAGCTGAGTAATTTATGCCATGATCATTTCTCCAGCTCCGACTCTCAAAGCCATTTCTTGGACTCAGCATCGACAGCCTGCTTCCATTGGCATAAGAACCCAATGGCCTCTCTTCCACCTTCCTAACAGCAAGTTTCTCTCGAAACTGAGCACGACCTGTGCTAAGATTCTGACCAAAGATCTTCGTAGCCTCGTCCACTGGGCCGCCGTTAAAACTTGAGCTCTCAAGCAAAGCACTTCCATCCACTTCCTTCACCATACGCAGAGCTTCAGTTGCTTTAGGTCTAACTAGGGAACCTTGATCGGAAAACCGAATCTTCACCGACTGTATCATCTCTAGGTTCTCTGGCAACGATCTGATCGATCCCAATTCAACCACACCATAGTCTGTAGGAATCATAACAACCGTCCGAATCCCAACGGACTTTGCAAACGACGACCGGACACAATACTCGGAGCTGCTAGAATTCAACAAATCAGAAGCCCAAACATGCTTGCCCAAGGCTAAACACCGCCCTGGTCCGCCTTCTCCTCGAAGAAAAGAGAAGTACATGGACACAAGCAAGAAAATTTCCATATCCGTCACCCTATCTAATCTGCAAGCCAAGTTTTCATCATCCGAATCCCCGAACAATGAGCTTAGTTTATGAAGCACCCTTTTCCTCATCATTTGTTGCCTTTCATCGTCTTCGAGCCGAAAATGTGTCGGATCAGATTCCTCCCCTGGCAGAGGCTCTCTACAATGCCCATCGCCCCATCCCAAAACAACATCTCCGATCTCCAACTGCCAAATTCGCCACAAGAAAGCATAGTTCCAGCTGAGGTTTGATGCATTTGGCCTGTCAACAAGATCAGAAAGCTTTTGATGTAATTTATCATCATTCTCAGCATTGAACGCCAAGCTCACTGTGATATCAGAACATGATATCAAGTAGTCGAAAGCCCGGTCTCCCAATACCGCGGCAACAATGGCTTTATCCTCCTCATTCCACACCATACGATCCATGAAACCCAAACCACTATTCTTCAACAATCACACAAAACTCAGCACCAGATAACCACAACAGACATCATCAAATCACAGAACCCAAAACCCCTCAAAGAAAATGAAAGAAACCCATTTTAGATCTAATTAAAAACCACACACCCAGATAAGAAAAATCAACTACCCATTTCTCAAATAGTCAAATCCAATGCATTCAACAACATGATTCACAAAAAAAAAACTACCTTTCTCTCACAACATCAAATACCCAGATCTCAAAAACACAATCAAATGACTCCAAAACCCTCAAAACCCATCGAAAACACAAAAACCCAAATAGAAATTAAACTCCGAATACACAAACAAGCAAATTCAGATTGATAAAACCTACATACAAAACACAGGGAACAAATGAAGGAAGTCTTTTTTTTTTCACAGGAAAAGTGAGAGTAAAAGATATTTTGTAGGACAAAATCAAAGAAACCCGAAACCCCTGTTCAAAATGCTGAGAGTGAATTGAGGAGAGGTTTTTGAAATTCCTCGTGTTTTTTTGTTTAGGAAGATATAGAAAGATAGAAAAGAGGAAAATTGAGCTGAAAGGTTTAAAGCAGGAGAAAGCGCAAGGCAAAGTGTTTATGTTCTTTTTTTTTTTCTTGCTTTTTTCTTTTTCCTTTTTGGATTTAAAATCTCTTAACTGTATGTATTGTCAAAGGGGACCATGGTTAGTTGTTGCTGTGGGCTGACGAGGTAACCATGGTTAGCATGAGAGAAACGATGCTGCCGTGGTGCAGACAGAGTTGTAGTCGGCAACTATTTTTGACATTTTTTTTTGTTTCTCGTTTTGTGTTTTTCAGGTAAGGAACGATGAAGACAACCAAACCTATTTCTATTTTCCTACCTTTATCCTATAACTCTCAAAATACTCTCATCCGTTGATAATTTTGTCAATTCAGTAAAGAAAAACATATAAGATATATAATTTAAATTATTATTAATAAATCAGAATAAAATTATGAAAAATTATTCTTGATCATATTATAGCTCTGGTCAAACCTCCCCATATAAGAATATGGAATAAATTAATAATCATTATTTATTGATTGTGTCTTTTTAATTTTTAGTTATTTTATTAGAAACTCAACCATATAACTTGGATATTGCCAGGCATTAAGGTATATTATATCTAAAGCAAAAATGATACTAAACTCATGGTAATTTGTTTTTTTAGTACTTGGAATAGCTCTTTTTTCGTGATCACGTGTTTTGTGTTTCGAACGGTTCAGAAATGAGTGGAATCGATGAATGAATATCCGAAAGCCAGGCGGAGAAGCATGTGACTTGACTGACTGATTCGTGATAATATTCAATTCCAG